>JAKCPB010001224.1:0-107463 GCA_021442155.1 Cymbidium sinense | reverse complement strand
ATTGGGTCCATTGTATGGTGATGCCTCTATCTTTCAAGATAGCACATCATACCTCAATGTTATACCCGATCACCTCAAAAGTACCCCGTAAGATCATGTGGTGTCCCCCCACCCCTACATCCAAAAATAAACACCACAAGGCCCTCTCCCATTGAATCCTTTTAACATCATCCTTTCTTTTCAGAGTTTGGAGATGTTGATCCTCAAGTAAGAAAGGGTTCTTTGACACATAATGTTGACTGATACACTTGGGTCAACCAGAACTCTGAATAGCCTATATCTACCAACATCCACTATAACGTAAAGAGGCGGTTGTGCCTAGTCATCTCTAAGAGTAAGTCTTCATCACTGAATGTAACTTCTAAGATGTCTTTTGAGTGGCAAGCCTCCTCTTAAGTAGTAATTGACTAAGCTAGGCATATCTCTAGATCAATTAAGGCCTTGATTAGAGATTCCCTCATCTCTTTGAATAAGATAAGGGTGTGTGTATATGCTTAACTTAGAAACTTTCTAAGGTGAGTTAGGACATTGTAATCAACTCGGCTTGGTCCTCCACAAGCATATCCATGGGTGGAGTATCCTATGGAGGGCTATCTCTCACTAGAACTAATGACTTGCTTACCCTTATCACGAGGTGCTACCCACAGGAGGTAGAACTTTGCCACTATGTAGATTGACTTGAGTGACTAATTGGAATGATGAGCTTGTGGAAAGTTCTACCTTCTCATCATACCTACGACTTCTCCTATGGGATCCTCAGTGGGTTGACTCCAAGTCAATCTCAAGAGGTGAACTGATTGATTCAAAAGGATAGTTTAACTCTGAATCAGAAAGGAAAGAGTCAAAACTACTAGAGCTATTATTTTTATTTAGACTCAGAGAGCTTTCAATAGGAGTAAAATCAAGAGCATCAAAAGTAGACAATATATAAGTAGAATCAACTTTCTTCATTAATTTCTTTTTAGGTAGAGGTACATAATAAAAATCAAGTAAAGCAAGTGAAGCAAGAGATTTATTGCCCTTATCCACAAATACAATGCTCCTGCCAGTACAAGAGGAGCTAGCATAAGAGGTGGTAGCTGTAACGATGGAGGGAGTACTAGACTTAGATGTTGTCTCTTGGACTCTCAGGAAAGTATGGTGCTACTTTTTGTCTTTGTCACCCTCCAAAGTTGTCCTTTGCAACTAGCAAACCTTCCTTGGTGTTGGAGATTTGAGCTATTTTATGCACATGCAAGGAAAGCTTCTTGATCTTAGAAATGATCTTCTTAGAGGTTTGGGATAGGGAGATATCCTAACCTTCTTTAGTCTTAAGAGAATTGTAAGTATCCCCATGGATTACTCTAACAAACTAGACTGTTGTTCTAATAAGTATTCCTTAGGGATAACTATGGATCCCAACTTGTAGCTATGCTCAAACTAGTCCTTAAAAGTGATACAATCCTCTAAGACATGGCCTAATATGTGGTGGTAGGGGCAATAGCTAGGATCATTGCTCTTGCCCACTTCCTCTGGCCTCTTAGGCTTTGGTAACTAAAAGTCAAGTTTCTTTAAGAGATTCTTAAAGATTTTCCTAACTATCTCCCTCTTGAATGAATATGGCTTATTCAATCTATTGGTAAGAGTTGGCAGAAAGTAGCTACATGGCAATGGATATGAATATCATGCTCAGAAATCTTGAGTTGGTGGAAATGGTCATTTTGGTAGTTGGCGGTGTGATGGTGAGGTGGTGGAAGACAAGGTGGCAAAGGAAGCTCTTGAGCTCATAGTCTCTCATGAACTCAGCTGCATCCCTCACTAAAAATAACTCCTCTTCTTTGAAACACCTTCTAAAGCTTGGGCCAAGATGATTGGTCAAGAAAGGGCAACTATTTGGCTTCCTCTTATAGGCTAGTTGCCTTGTTGATTAATTTCTTGAATGTTTTGATCGTAAAGCCCTTAAGCATGAAGGGGACTAAGCCATGGATATTTTTGAGAAAAATCTCAATGGCATGTTGTTTGGACAACTATGGTTCACATTTCATGCTCAGGTTGTGCCACTTGAGAATGTAATCAAAAAGGTATTCGTTGAGTTTCTATTTCTCTTCAATGAGGTCACCTACAGTTACCCTCTACTGAGCTCCAGTAAATCTCTTGATGAAGAGTGCTCCAACTCAACAAAAGTCTTCACTGAACTGTTGGGCAATTCAGCATACCAATCAAATGAAAGACCTGATAGACTGTTAACGAAAAGGAGGAAGAGGAGTGCGTTGTTGCCACCGGTGTTGTAACAGTTGACTCTAAAGTGTGCAATGTGTTATCGTTGGTTCCCACAACCATCAAAGATCTCAAAGGGTGGTGGAACAAAATCATAAATAAAATAGAAACTAAATAAAAACCTAAACCTAAATAATAAAACCTAAAAATAAAAATAAATAAAAAAAAAAACTCTAAACCTAAAATAAACAAAAAAAATAAACATAAACTTAAACTAAAATAAATACCTAAACCTAAACCTAAAATAAACTAAAACCTAAACCCCCATAATATAAAATAACTAAAATAAACCAAAATAAAACTTAAAACATAAACCTAAAAAAAAAAAATAAAACCTAAAACTAAAACTAAAAAAAAATAAAACCTAAACTTAAAAATAAAATACAAATAAAAAATAAATAAATAAAATAAACCTAAATCTAAACCAAAAAAATAAACTAAAATAAAACCTACTAAATAAATTAAATAAAATAAAATAAAATATAAACCTAAATAAAAAAATAAAATAAAATAAACTAAATTAAATAAAATAAACTAAATAAACTAAACCCTGCTTTAATTAAAAAAATCCTAAACCCTAAACAAACAAATCTGAGGCATGAGCCAAACCCTAAACCATAAACAACCTAAACCCTAAAACACTAAACCTAAACCCTAAAACCCTATAAACCCTACCCTAAACCCCACCCTAAACCTAAACTTTAAAACCCTAAACCCTAAAACCAATTAGCCCTAAACCCTAAAATACAAAAAAAACAACCTAAACCCTAACCCTACCTACCCTAAACCCTAACCTAAACCTTAAATTCTAAACCCTAAACCTAAACTAAAATAACCATTTTTTGTGCTCTAGGGAATTTCATTTCCCTTATGCATGCATCCCATCTATGGCTTTTCGTAGCAATTTGGTTGTTGCTTCCATTTCAATGAGTTGATCGACATTTAGCTTATCTGTCATGCACCTATTGATCATGGTTACAATTGCTTCCCATGGGAAATCTCGATAATCCAGGCTACTCCACTAATGTTTTATCTCTTTGGGGTTTGCTTAAATCCATTACTGGCTTCGAAATCATTCAAGGATGTTCTTGCTTGTAAGGCTAATTGTGCTGGTGAGTCTCTCGAGCTTATTTTGACTTCCTTCCAGGGTGTACCCACGATAATGTGTTCAAATTCATTTATGGAAAGGCTTGCAAAGCCTTTTAAATTTATGTTGGTGGGTAAATTCACTTTGCATCATCCTACTTTGTAGAATATTCGATCTTTCTTCCATAGCTTGAAACTCTCTGGAATTGTTTCTGTCAGGTTGATCGATTCCTGTCATGTATTGATCCAGCTTTCCAATAATTTGGATTACTCTCTTATTTTTTCTCATTGCTTGTATTTTGTTTTTAATTGTCAAATAAGATTGTTGAAATGGACACCTCTTTTTGATATTTAGGAGGAATCTCCTATTGTTCTGGTTTGGATCTCTCTTTCTAATCAGCGTGTCCATTTCATTAATCATGATTTTTTTTACTTTAGGTGTGATGTTTGGTCTTCCTCTTCAAGTTGATCATGTGGTACTTCTAATACGACCTCTTGCATTCTAATCGAGTTGGATATAACTAAAAAATTTCCTAAGGAAATTTGGCTAGGATTAGAGAAATATGGATATTTGGAAAAGTGGAATTTGAGAATTTTCTTATTTTTGTTCCCATTGTAAAATTCATGGTCATGGGTTTTGATTATTTTGTGGTTCACCCTCACTATAAGAAACCAAAATCAGTTAATAATAATTTGGATCTCAACCTTATGGTTCTCTTGGTTAAAGCATAAATTTATGCTCCTATGGACATTTCTTTACCTGAAATTGAGGGACATTGTCCTGATCCACCCACTATTTCTGTGGAGAATGTTGTAGTTCTTAAGCCTGATCATTTTTTGTATGTCAGTCATGTTAATAAGGATTCCTTACCCTTCAATGATTCTATACAGTTGAATTCTCGATATTGGTAATAATATGGGTAATAATATGATTTTGAAACTTATGGATGATGATTCTCTCAAATGATTCAATTCAGCTTCTATGCCACCATTAATTGATGAGAATGTGATCCTAGATGAGGGTTTGAATGGAGAAAACTAATGAAAAGGCTTCTAATTCTGACTTGGGCACTTGTGCTTAAAATGGCTCTAATCCCTTTCTTGCTAATGTTGAACTGATTTCTATTTTGACATTTCAACCTAATATATATTTGGAAGAGAGGGTGAAGTGGCTTGCAATGATGCTTTAAATGTGCAAATTTTCTCCAAAAAACAACCACTAATCTCTCTTGGATGGTGATGTAGTGGATATGAATAGAAAGTTCCAAACTATTTTTAGAAAGAAAAACAAAACTCCTAAAACCAAACTTCCCAATTTGCCAGATTTACTAGATCTTGCTCTTCTGCCCAAAAAAAATGGTTTCTTTCTCAATTTGGAATCTGAGAGGGATTGATACCCTATCTGTTAGAAATAGAATTAGAAACTTAGTTTGTACTCATGACATTTCCTTCTTGGCTATCTTGGAACCATTTATTCTTCCTTCGAACATTTCTTATGTTGCTAGATTGATTGGCTTTAGTATTTTTTTTGCTAACTCTAGCAATAAAATTTGGATTTTTTAGAATAGTCCCTATATTATGTCAATTTTGGATGATTTATCCCAAGTTGTGAATGTTAAGATTACTTATGATAACTTTAGTTATTTTGGTTCCTTTGTTTATGCTTCTTGTAATAGAAATAGTAGATGCATTTTTTGAGAGAAACTTATTAGTTTTTCTTCTTCTGTTGATGCTCCTTGGTTTGTGGGTAGAGATTTTATTACTATCTCTTCTTCCTCTAAACATTGTTGTGGAAATGCTCCTAACTTATTTTCTATGGAAGATTTTAATAACATGATCCTTAAATGTCATCTTACTCACATTGGCTTTACTGGGTCTCAATTTACATGGAATAATTATAGACTATGGCAAAGGCTTAATTTAATCATCCATGGATTAATCTTTTCCATATTACTTTTGTGGAGCACTTAAGCAGAACCCTATCGGACCATTCTCCCTTGCTTATTAATGTTAATTTTAATGCTATCAAATCCTTCTCCCTAACCCTTTTTGTTTCCAAAATATGTGGCTTATGGATGATTGATTTTTCAATGTTGTTGTTATGGGAGAACCTCTCCATCATGATGACTCTATTTTTGGGATGAATATATTGTGGTTCAAATTAAAAAGACTTAAACAATGCCTTTCTTGGTGGAATAAACACTATTTTAAGAATCTTTTTGTCGATATTAATAAAATGGAGAATGAGGTGATCGCTTTGGAAGATGTTTCTGTAAATGATCCTTCTAAAATTTAGATGTTGGCTCAAACTAAACATAGGTTGACATGTTTTCAAGATATAAAGGAGAATTATTGGTGGTGAAATGCTTCTATGAAATGGATCTCTGATGGAGATCACAATACCCAATATTTCCATGTCATGGTTAAAAAGAAAAAAATCTATAAACCATATTCATAAAATTAAAATTAATGATGGAGTTTGGTGTTTGGATAAAAAGGAGCTTATTGAGTCTATTGTCCTTTTTTATAAAGAGCTTCTGAATAAAAATGTTGCTTATGATGATATTTCTTGGCCTGGAGTTATTCCTAATTTTATTTTGGATGAGGATAACAATATGCTTTCTTCCTTACCTTCTAAGACTAAAATTTTTGATATTTTGCTGAGTATAAATAAAGACTCTATGGCTAGGCCTAATGGTTATACTACCCTTTTTTCAAAAAATGTTGGATTGTCATTAAAGAGGACCTAATTAAAGTAGTTCTGATTTTTTTTTGGGTAGTATCCTTCCCAAATATTTTGCTAGTACCACCATTATCTTATTTCCTAAAAAAGACAATCCTTAAGTTTGGAGTGATTTTAGGCCGATTAGCCTTTGCTCTTTTTTTAATAAACTTATCTCTAAGATTTTGGCTAAAAGATTGAATATCTTGCTCCCTAAAATTATCTCCCCCAATCAAACCAATTTTGTTAAAGGGATATCCATTTCTGATAATGTTCTTTTAGCTCAAGAGATGATCCATGATTTGAATGCCAAAGTTCACGGTGGAAACCTTCTTTTTAAGCTTGACATTTCCAAAGCCTACGATAATATTGGTTGGGTTTTCCTATATAAAATTTTGGCTTTATTTGGGTTCTCTAATCAATTTATTGCTTTAATTAAGAATGGGATTGAGAATTCTTGGTTTTTTTATGCTTCTAATGGTGAAGTGCATGAATTTTTATCCTCTTCTCATGGGCTAAGGCAAGGTGACCCTCTTTCACCTGCTCTTTTCATTATTGCAGTGGAATATATTTCTAGATGTCTTGAGAATATGTTTAGTTTAATGCCTAACATGTTCTATAGAACTAATTGTGGGTTTCCCATTTCTCACCTTAGCTTTGTTGATGATTTCATTATATTTTGCAATGCCTCCACTCATTACATTAAAAAATTATGTAAGTTCTTAATTCATTTTGGTAGGGAGAGTGGCTTGAATATTAATCCTAATAAAAGTTTTTTTATTACTAGCTCTTCTATCTCTTTATCTAAGATCAATGTTATCAAAAATATTACGGATTTCTTTCATGAAAATCTCCCTATCAAGTATATGGGGACTCTCTTATATAGAGGCACAAAAAGATCTTCTTTATTTGATGAAGTTATTCATAAAATAAATAAGAAAACCTCCTCTTAGGAATTTCATTTACTCTCCTTTGGTGCTAAACTTATCTTGATCAAAGTACCCTTTGCTCCCTGCCAATGTATCTCCTACCCGTTCTATTATTAAAAGGTTTAATAGAATTTTTAATATATTCTTTTGGGGAGCTAATACATCTACTAAAATATTACATTGGGCTAGTTGGAATAATTATTGTGGTACTAATAATGAAGGTGGCTTGGGTTGGAAAACCTTAGAGGATTCTATTAATTATTTTTCTTATAAAATGTGGTGGAATTTAGAAATAAAGATAGTTATTGGTCAAAGTTTAGGCATGTTAAATATTGTCAGGGAAAACTCCCCCTCATTAGTGCTTTCAAATCTGTGGATTCTCTTATTTGGAGAAGACTTTGTAGTATCAAATGGAGTGCTGAGAATTTAATTTCTTGGGGTATCAATTCTGGTTCCTCATTCTTTTGGCAAGATAATTGGCTTGGTCAGGGCTCTGTTGATTCCCTTCTCAATACTCATTCCACTATGGTGCTTAAAGTTCATCAGTTAATTATTAATAATAATTGGGATGTGGCTCAATTGAATAACCTTATCTCTAATGTGATCATCAACAAAATCCTTAAAATTTTCCCTCACCCTAATGAACCCGACCAAATTCTTTTCAAAATTTCTTCTTCAAGAGATTTTTTTTTAAGGATGTGTGGCATTTTATCAGATTTAAATATCTAGATTCCTTGGCTTTTACTAAAATCTGGAATAATTGTATACCTATTTTATTCTTGACCTTAACTTGGCATATTCTTAAGCATTATATCCCTGTGGATGCAACTATTTTGAAAAAAGGTTTCCAACTCCCCACTAAATTTCACTATTGCTATCACATTGAAAGTGTGGATCATGCTTCTGTGAATGGCCCTATTCGATAGAATGTAGGCGGTATGATAATATTTTTAATACTTTCCACTTTAATGGTTCATTTTCTATTATGCAACTCCTTGAAGCATGATCTCTCATACTTCTAAGGGTCATGTTAAAATTGTATTAGCTATTACTATTCTTTGGCATATTTTGATGGATAGAAATGATGCAAAGCACCGTAATATTCCTATGAATTATAATCATATAATTGCTAGGTCCAAATATAAAATTTTGTCTCTTTTCAAAGCCAATCTTCTTACTCACTCCAATTTTAAAGGGTACAAGTCTGTGGCCTTGAAATTTGAGATTAACCTTCCTCCTTGTAATGTCTCTCCTACCCAAAAAATTATATATTGGATTTAACCTAATTATCATTACATTAAGGTTAACACTAATGGCTCAGTTTCTTATTATGGTTATGGTGGGATTTTGAGAGATCAAGGTGGCAAGGTTATTTCTACTTTTGTTGCCCCTTTAGAGTCTTATTCTATTTTATTTGCTGAACATAAAGGCATTCATCATGGCATTTCCATTTTTTTACAACAAGGTTTTCATAAGATTTGGTTTGAAGTTGATGCTCTCCTTCTTTTAGATTTACTTAAATCTAATACCACATGGTAATGCTAAAGTGTTTTATTTAATTAATCATACTAGGACTCTTCTTGCTAACCTAGATTTTCAAATTTCTCATATTTATAGGAAGGCAATTCTTGTGTTGATTTTTGGCCAACTTCTTATTTGCAAATGTTTTCTAATGATGACATACCTTTCCTTTTAAGGGTCTTATAAATCTAGATAAAACTGGATTGCCTTACCTTAGAGGCTTTTAGCTTTTCCTTCCTCCTTTGGGGCTTTGGCTTTCACTATGGTGGTGTTTTTCTTATGGTTATTTCCTGCTAGTTTGGTCTTGAGTTTTCTCTTCACCTAAATCTCTTTTTATTCTCCAATTTGAGCTCTTCCTATCTTTGGATCGGTTGGTGTTGTTTTTTTCCTTTTTTGGCTTTCTAATGTAGTTTTTGGTTTCTGGTTTATTTTCTCTCCCACACTAGTGGATGTGTTTGTAGCAAGTGGAGGTATTGGGTTTTCTTTATTGGTTGGTGTGGTTCTCTTTATTGGTTGGATCTCTCTGTAGCCTAGTTTGTTTGTCTTGGACTTACTAGTTGGTTGGTTGCTAGTGTTGTCTGGATGTGGGTTTTTCCCTTCCTGGGTGTTGCTCACTCTGGATTTGTTACCTGCCTTTGGTTCTGGCTCTCTTTTCTGGTGGCCATTTTGCAAAGTTTTTCTAGAATGGTTGTTATGTGGCTGGATGACTTGTAGCCTAGTTATTTGTTGATTAGGGTGGTTATTCATGGTGCTTTTGGTTGTCCATTTTCTCATGAGTTTCACCCTTCTCACCTACTCTTGCCCTTTTGGGTTTTTGCTGTGTCATTTAGGGTGTGGGTTTCTTGGTTGGGGTTTGATAATTGGATTGTAGCTTTTTAGCATCCGTGTTTATGTGGTTATTGCCTCTACTAAGAGGGACTAGGTGCCCTTGAGGGTTGTTTACTGCTTTGTTGTAGCTTGGAGAACTATTTTTCTGCAGCTCTTTACCCTTACTTTGTTTTTATTCTGGATGAGTTTCAGGATGGACATAAATATTATATTTTTGAATATGGGTTTGTCCTCCCCATATTAGGTTTTGGTTTTGGTTTTGTTTTGAGCAGGCGGTGAAGACTCTTGGTGGGCTATCTTTTTGGCCTTGGGTGATGGTGGTTCTGGGTTTCTATTTTGCTACTATTTTTGTTTGTTGGATGGTATTTGGTCTAATGGACATTTTCTTTTCTATCATTGGCTCTGTCTCTATCTTTTGGAATGGATTCTCCTTTCCTTGGATTGGGATTAGTGGCTTCTTTTCTATCCCTAGGGATATTTTTGATGTTTGTGGCTGGATGACTGTTGGCTTTTTTACTGATGGTACTGGGTTTCATGACTTGGATCCCTGGCTATTATGGTGGCTTGCGGGGTGGTCTTACTTGCTAATTTCTTGGATTAGTTGTTCTGGCTAGCTAGGTTGGTTAAAGGAGTATTTATTTTGGTATAATTTTCCTACTCCTTTGGACACTATGCTAGGAACCATCTGCTTATCTTTATATCATTCTTTTCTTCTGGTTTCTTCCTACTGGGATTTTCCATTCTAGGCTGTGGCTAAACCTCTTCGCTTTCCTGTTTGGATGGTTTGCCTTGATGCCTAACCCTCTTGCTATTAGTCTTACTGTTAGATTGGGTATTATTGCTTTGGGCTCTTTGCATGTCCTTTTAATGGAGGATCCTACCACTATGTGTTTCCTTTTTCCTTTGTCTTTTCTCTATTTAGTGCTTTTCTCATATTGATGTTTGCTCTTAGTGATTTTGTTATCCATTCTTGGTGGTGGCTTTGGTTGTGCTCCCTACGGTGCAGTGCTACGATGGTTTACCTCCTTATCTATCTTGAACTTAATATCTCTTAGTGCTGGGTGTTTGGAGGTTATATTTGCTATTTGAAGTTTTATGCAGGTTCGTGCAATGATCGTCCTTAGATAAGATGCTACAAGAGGTATGCTGGCAATGATGGCCTTGATGTTTCCCACTCTTTCATCTTTTCGCTGGTTGGGCTATATGTAATTGTAACCCTTCACCTGAAGTCTGGATGCTTTTATGTAGTGTTGCTCCTTGAGACAATTGTAACTGAGCCTGAGCCATTTCTTTATCTTATTCCTTTAATCTGCACTTACTCTTTATGCTTGATTAATTATTTGATTATTTGTACTCATCCCTTTAAAAGCATGTTGCAGATATCTTTTATAGGTTGGGAGACTATTGATGGTTGATCGTGCTAGTTTCAAAAGGAGATGAGGAAGTTTGTTGCTGCTCACATGGACTTTCTTTTATGGATTACTGTTTCTATTTTTCTTTGCTTACTTTCCTTAACTACTATATTAGTTAGGTGGCTTATCTCTTTAGGACTTTTTGTAGCTCTTTGAGCATTAGCTTAGAGATTCGCCTCCTCTAAGGACTTTGTACCTTTTCTTTGTGGCAAAAAAATTTCCCTAATTTCCTTATAAAAATACCCTAAACCCTAAAGCTAAAACCCTAAACCCTAAAATCCTAAACCCTAAACCTAAAACACTAAACCCTAAACCCTAAATGCTAAACCCTAAAACCCACTAAACCTAAATCTAAACCCCATCCATCTACCCAAAAAACTAAACCCCAAATCCTAAGCCCTAAATCTTAAAAACTTAAATACCTAAACCTAAAATAAATAAAACCTAAAAATAATTAAAAAACCTAAACCTAAATAAAATTAAAATAAAATAAAATAAAACCTAAACTAAAACCTGAGCTAAAAAAATAAAATTAAAATAAACTAAAATTAAAATAAAATAAATAAAACCTAAACTAAATTAAAATGTAAAATAAACCTAAAATAAAAACCTAAATAAAATAAAAAACTAAATGTAAAATAAAATAAAATAAACTTAAAATAAAATCAAAATAAAAAAAAATAAAAACCTAAACCTAAAAAATAAACATTAAAATAAAACCTAAAATTAAATAAGAAAATTTTAAACTGAGAACTAAAAAAAATCTAAATGTAAAATAAAGAAAATAAAATAAACCTAAACCTAAGCTAAAATAAATAAAACCTACACCTAAACCTAAAATAAACTAAACCTAAACCCTAAACTAAATAAAGAAAATAAACTAAAATAAACCTAAATCTAAACTAAAATAATACTTAAATATACTTTAAATAAAACCTAAAACCTAAACATAAAAGATAAAATAAAACCTAAACCTAAAATGAAAATAAAACCTAAACCTAAAAATAAAATAAATAAAACCCTAAAAAATAACCTAAACTTAAACCTAAACTAAAAAATAAACTAAAATAAAAAATCTAAAATAAATAAACTAAACTAAATAAAAATAAAAAATAAAAATAAAAATAAAATAAACTAAAATAAATAAAAGTTAATAGAATAAATGTAAACCTACCGGTTTATTAATTTAAAAATATAATAAAAAAAAAAAAAACCTACAATCCACAACTCTACTAAACCATAAACCCTACCCAAAAATCTGATCTAAACCTTAAACCTAAACCTAAATAACCCTAAACTAAATATATCCTAAATAAAATAAATAAATAATAAAAATAAACTTAAATAAATAAAATAAAATACACTAAACCTAAAATAAAAAATAAACCTAAACCTAAAAAATAAAATAAAATATCTCAACTAAAAAATAAACTAAACCTAAAACTAAAAAATAAACTAAAATAAAAAAATAAATAAATACTAAGATATAAATAAAATAAATAAAATAAACTAAATAAAAATAAAATAAAATAAATTTAAAAAAATAAATTAAACTTACTCTTATTTTTTTTTAAAATCCTAAAACCCCAAAACTACCATACCACTTAAAACCCTACCCTAATCTAAACTAAAAATCTAAACCTAAACCACACCCTCCTACCCTAAACCCTAAACCCTAACCCACCCTGCCTAGCATACCCTAAACCCCACCTAAACCCTCCCTAAACCTACCTTAACCTCTAAACCCCAATCAAAACCCAACCTAAAACTAAACCCCAATGAAACCCTAAACATAATCCTAAAACTAAATATATGATAAAATAAACCCAAACCTAAAACCTAATAAACCCAAACCTAAACCTAAATTGTAAGAATGGGTAAAACCTTGACATCCCTCATGATAAGTCCCAGATCAGGTGAGGTGAAGGTAGATGATGGTTATGTAGTGGTGGGGATGGAGGTCGTGGATATGGAGGTGGTGGTGAGCAATGGTGGTTATGAAGGTGGGAGGGCGATGGAGGTTACTAGTGGTGGCGAGAGGAGAGATGAGGGATATGATGGTGGATTACGCTAGAAGGTGGATCTAGAGGTCGGGATATGGAGGTGGTGAGGTCAGATGGTTGTTATGGATGTGGAGCGATGGAGGTTACAACCGTGGTGGTGGCGAGGAGACATCGGTGTATGATGGTGGATTCTACTCGAGGGGTGGTTCTAATGGGATTGGGGCGAAGAATGGCCTATCGATATCTGCTTATGGGCTATTATTTTAGAGATGATCTAGTTATCTAATTTTTGATTTTCTCTATCTTGCTCATTTTATCTATTTCACTTGTGCCTTAGAAAACTTGGTGTCAAAAAAAGAAATGTTGAATCTATATTTGTTCTCTGTTAAAAAAAAACCATAAATCCAGAACCCTACACCGAAAACCAAAACTCTAAATCCTAAACCCCAAAAATAAATAAAATAAAACCCTAACCTAAACCCTAAACCTAAATCATAAAAACCCAACCCCAACTAACCGCAACCTAATCAATCTAAAACCTTAAAGCCTAAAACTAAACCTAAACCCCAAACTCAATCTTAAAAAAACCCCAAACCCTAAACCTAAACTAGCAAAAGTTTAAACCCCAAACCTAAAACCCCAAACCTACCCACAAACCTAAATAAAACCAAACCTAATTATCTTCCACATCTTCTGATTTTAAAATATGTGGATTACACCTCAATTTTTTAAAGTTGTTGCCACTTAATTGGGTTGCCCTTACACCGACAACTTCGGTTATGGGCATGAATAGATTTTAGTTTAAGCTTAAAGAGCTTAAACAAAACCTAGTTTAGTGGAGCAAGCATTATTTTAAAAATCTATTAGCTAATGTCAAAAATATGGAGCTTTTGGTTTGTAATCTTGAAAATGTTGTTTTAACTGATTCTTCTAAGCTAAAGGGGTTGAATGATGCCAAAGATAATCTAATTAATTATCAAAATATGGAAGAAACTTATTGGTGGCAAAAGGCTGCTAGTAAACATATTATGGAAATACTAGGTATTTTCATGCTTTATTCAATAAAGAGAGCTTTAAACTCTATCCAAAAATTAAAGTGAATATTGGATCAATGACACTAATAAGATTAAAGAATGTATTATTAACCATTTTAGAAATATGTTTAACAAGTGCCACACTTTAGATGTTATTTCTAACTCTCATTTGATCCCCTTGACTATTATCAATGATGACAACCATTTGCTTACTAGGTTGCCTACAGAGGATGAGATTGGTAAAATTCTTAATAACATGAATATTGATTACATTCTTGATCGGAGGGCTATCTATTTTCCTGGCCATTTTCTAAACTCCACAAAGAAAGGTGATGTTGGCATGAATAAGGTGAGAGGCCTTATGGTGTTTATTTTTTAGATGTATTGGAGACTTTAGTGATCTAGATTATTGGTATGATGTACTATCTTAAAAGCAGAGACATCCATTATCTCTTTGGTTTCTAACCATTTTAGAAATATGTTTAACAAACTTTAGATGTTATTTCTAACTCTCATTTGATCCCTTGACTATTATCTGATGACCCATTTGCTAGGTTGCTAAATGAGATTGGTAAAATTCTTAATAACATGAATATTGATTTTGTTCTTGGGGTGAGCTATACTATTTTCAGCATTGTTATATTATTAAGCATGACTTAGTTGATGTTGTTGTTGACTTCTTTCTTGGTAATCCTCTTTAGATATTTTACTAGCACTTCCATTATCCTTATAAAATTGATAATCCTAAATCACAGTGATTTCAAACTTAGTCTTTACTTTCTTTCATAAATGATTGGTAAAATGCTTGCTAATGCTTAGTCCTTCAAAAAATTATCTCCCTCAACCAAAGCTTTGTTAGAGGTAGATCTATATCGATAGCATTCTTCTTGCTCGAGTTGATTCATGATTTGGATGCTTCTACTATAAGTGGTAACACCCTCTTTAAATTAGATATTTCTAAAGCATTTTACAATATCTCACGATTTCCTTTTGTCCTTCATTTGTTTGGATTTTTAGATAATTTCATTTACCTAATTAAAATTGCATTAGCAATGCTTTGTTTTGTTATTCTTAATGGTTTAGGTTTCTTCTCATCTTCTCATGGGTTGAGACAAGGTGATGTCTTGTCCCCTTCCTATTTATTATTGCCATGGAATATCTTTCTAGGAGCTTAAATGACATTTTCAACAATAATCTAGCATGTACTTTAGAACTCTTGGTGGTATACCTATCTCCCATCTTAGTTTTCTGATGATTTCATTATTTTTGTAATGCTTCCATCCATCACATTAAAAGCCTTAAGATTTTCTTAAATAATTTTGGTAAAGAAAGTGGTCTCATGATAGGCAAAATTGTTTTTTTTCTTTAAAATCTATAATAAGAAAATCAATCAAATCTTGAGAATCACTAATTTTAAACAACAACAACTCCTATTAAATATTTAGGTTCTCCTTTATACAAAGGTCAAAAAGATCCCATCTTTTTGATGACCTAATTCAAAAAATTGCTAATAAAATTTTGGTTTGGGAATTCCACTTGCTCTCCTTTGGTGGCAGGCTTACTTTACTTAATAGTACCCTTAATTTGATGCCTTTATATCTTATTCAAACCATCATCCCTACTAATTCTACCTTAAATAGAATAGAACATCTTCTTAATAAATTTTTCTAGTGCTCTAACAATTACTAAAAGATGCGTTAGTCTTCTTGGCAAATGTTGTGGCACCCTAGATGAAGGTGGGCTTTGTAAGTCTATTTGTGAAGCCATTATTGCATTCTCTCATAAACTTTGGTGGAATTTTAGAGCAAAATAGTCTTTCTAACTTCATGATCAATATACCGGGTAAGCAACCTCTTATTTGTCCTTGTAAAGTGGGTGACTCCCAGGTTTGGAAAAGACTTTGCTCCATCAAATGGGAATCAATCCCTAATTTCTGGGTATAAATTCTAGGTCATCCTTTATTTGGCAAGACTGGATTGGCGGTGGTTCTGATGATTTCTTATCTACTCATTCAACTGATATTAAAGTGAACTCCTTTTGGATTAATAATAATTGGAATGATAGTAAACTTCTTATATTCATATTTCTCTTTTGGATAAATTCTAACATTCCTATCATTTCTAACAAGGATCATTTTTTTTTAGGTTGTCTCATAATGGTGATTTTATCCTTAAATAGGTCTGGAATCATATTAGAGATGCTCATGGTTTCTCTAATTTTTTTTAAACTTTGGAATAACATTATCCCTATCTCTTACTCTACCCTTACTTGGAGAATTCTGAAAACTTCATTCATTGATTCTTTGATGTGGGGTAAAAGCTTTGTCTTCCAAATGTTATTGTTTTCACATTGAAAATGTGAATTATGTTTTTGTCAATGGTGTTATTGCCTCGGAATTATGGGTTTGGTATGATGATCTCTTCAATACTAACCATTTCCATGGCTCTATATCTATATATCAACTTCTTGATGTTTATTTTCAAAAAACTATGAATGGTCACATTAAAGTGATAATTACCATCACTCTTATATGGTTCATATGGATGGGTAAATGATGCCAAACATCATGGAATCCCTATGAACCATAAAGGATTCTAGAACTAAAGAAAATATGTGCTTTATTTAATGCTAGCTTAATTACTAACATTTTAGAGGTTGCAAATTTATAACAAGCTCAGCTTACCTTGCACGAGATCCCCAACTAAAGAAGATAGGATTTTCTATTTGATAAAACCACACAACAATACTATCAAAATTAATACTGGAGGCTTTGTCTCTTAGAATGCTTTTGGTTGTGGTGGCATTTTTAGAAACTTTAAAGGTAATGTCATTTGTGCTATTGCCTATCCCCTTAAAGCTTGTTCTATTTTCTTTGTTGAATCAATGGTTGTTAACAAAGCTATTGATATTTATTTACAAAAAGGTTGGTTCAATATTTGGATCAAAGTGGATGCTCTTTTACTCTTTGAGATGTTGACTTCCACCAGGGTGGGAAACACAGATTTATACTACCTTCTTAACCATACTAGAGTTCTCCTCTCTCAAGTCTATTTTAAAATCACTCATATTTGGCATGAAGGAAATGCTTGTGCTGACTATCTTGGTAATCTAGGTGTCTGATTAGATGAGCTCACCCTTTTTTATCATTTTAATCTTCCTAAACAATTGTGTGGTTTGGTTAATTTGGTTAACTCTGGTCTACCTTATCTCAGAAATTAACTTGCACTATTTTGTTTTCTGCTTGGTTTAATTATTTTTTATATCTGTCCTTTCCATTTTCTATTTTACTTGTTATGCTCTGTTCTCTGCTTGATTTTCTGCTACAATTATCTAGTTTTCCTATTATGATGGTGTTTGGCTCATTAGCCTCATCTATTGGTTACTTGTTGCTGCTTTTGGTCTTTCCATTTGCTGGGTACTATATTTACCTATTGTTAGCATTCTTAGATGGAACTGTCGGCTATTTTACTGGAGTTGTTGGGTTATGCTACTCTCTTTTCAATCCCTCATGGTTAGGCTAAGTGATTTTCTATATATGGTTGCTGGTTTTCTTTCCCCTCTTATTATTGTGATTTGTGCAGTTTCTTTGCCCAGTTGGGCCTCCATTTGGTCTCCTTTTCCTTCTAGTTTGGCTATTGCTAGTAATGTGCCCCTCTCTGGCTTCAATTGCTTAGCTGTTAAGCTGTTTACCCTTAATTTGAAGGATGCTTTAGCTGTTTACTTTTTGAACTCTACTATGGCTCCCTTCTGTAATGGCACTGCCTCCCTTCTGCTCTGCTTGTCCCATTATCTGATTTATTTCATTTATTATTTTGTCAATAGGCTGGTTGGCTTATTGGGTTATTTTATTGAGCACGCTGAATCATTCTATTGTAGTTCTATTTGGCTTATTATTTTTCTTGCTGAACTATTGATTGCTGCTTGGTTAGCTTTTTTACCTGCCTATCTTTGTATGGGTTAGACTCTTGGTGAGGTTATTCTTATCTATTGGCCTTGTATAATTACTTATAGATATGTGAGATTAATGCTTTTACTCTATTAGTAGGATATTTACACCTGGGCATTTACTAGGGATTGTTTTTCAACATTGATGGGTTGCTTTCCTTGCCATGGTGATCCCTCTAGGTGGGGGTTTTGTTGGCTGCTCCTTATCAATCTATGTTTGGGTATTTTTTTTGTTATATTCATGGGATTGGTGGCATTTCTTTGACTTGCTGAATAGTTGATCTATTTCTTCTATATTTTGCTTTTTTATTACTTGGTATGCAGGTATTAAAGACCATATGAATTCCACCCATTGGCAGCTGCCATTCCCCAGGTATGTAGGCTATGATGGCTGGGATGATTTCACTCATATTTTGGCTGGTAGTAGCAATTGTGTTGTAACCCTTCCTTGGAAGTCTCGATGCTCACGTTTGTGGTTGCCCCATTCATGTGTGACTGAGCCTGAGCCTTCCTTCTCTCACTTATCTTAATTTTTTCACTTTCTTTAGTCTTTTTTAGTTTATTTTGCTTGTATCTCTCTAGCTGTGCTAATTCCTTTTTCTACTTATTTGCATGTTCTATTTTTGTTTCCTTACAGGTTTCCAATTCTGGAGGTGGCATATGCTTCTCTTATCTGCTCAAGCTTTCTATAGTTGTCTGACTTATGGTTTTTCCTTTTTGCTATCTTTGTATCTCTTGGTTTCTTTATCTTTGTTCTTCTTCTTTCTTTATTTGGGTTGTATTTATATAGGGGATTCACTCTCTAGGCTGATTGTATCTCTTTAAGAAGTAATTTTTGAGTTTATCCACTCTTAAGGATCTTATAACCCTTCTTTTGTGGTAATAAAATTCCTCTATATGAGGTTCCCAAAAAAAAACCTAAAAACCTAAAAACCTAAACCTAAAAAATAAAATCAAAATAAAACTCAACTAAAAATAAACCAAAAAATAAAATAAAATAAAAAATCCTAAACTAAAATAAATAAACTTAAAATAAACTAAATAAATAAAAATAAATAAAATAAGAATAAAAATAATATACATTAAATAAAATAAATTAAATAAACTAAAAGGAAAACCTAAACTGGTGGTTTGTAATTTTAAAAAAAAACCTAAGACCTAAATAAATCCTAAACCCTAAACCATAAACTACTCACCATAAACCTACCCTAAACCAACAACCTTAATCTAAATCTAAAATAAAAACCTTAATCAAACCTAAAAATCCAAACTGACCTAAAACCATAAACCCTACTTAAAACCTAAACCACAAAACCCTAAACTGACCCAAACCTAAAACCCACAAACCTGAGCTAAAAATACCTAAAACTAAATACTAAAAACCAATGACCTACCATAAATCCTACCCTACTCCTCCTAACATAAACTACCCACCCTCTACCATCCCTGCTAAACCTAAACCTGACTAATTAAACCTAAAAATAAAATAAATAAGAACCCTAAATAAGATAAAATAAAATAAAATAAAAACTAAACCTAAACATAAACTTAAAATAAAATAAAATAAAATAAAATAAAATAAAATAAAGGAAAACTTAAACTAAATAAAATAAACCTAAGAATAAAACCTAATAAACTAAACAAATAAAATAAAATAAACCTAAATCATAAAATAAAACTAAATAAAACCTAAACCTAAAATAAACCTAAAATAAATAAATAATAAACCTAAAAAATAAAACTTAAACCTAAAATAAAAATAAATAAACCTAAATAAATAAAATAAATAAAAAACCTAAAAAACTAATAAATAAATATAAAATAAATTAAAATAAACCTAAGCCTAAATTAAAATATAACCTAAAATTAACCTAAAAATAAATACTAAAAAATCAAAAAATAAAATAAAACCTAAAAACCTTAAAATAAAATACCTAAAAATAAATAAATAAAATAAAACTAAAATCATAAAACAAAAATGAAATAAAATAAAACCTAAACTAAAATAAAATAAAATAAAATAAAATAAAATAAAATAAACTTAAATAAAATAAAAATAAACTTAAATAAAAATAAAATAAAATAAAAAAAATAAACTAAATAAACAAACAAACTAAACTGGTTTTATTTAACAAAATGAAAACCATAAACCCTAAACACTAAACCCTAAACTCTAAAAAAACCAAACCTAAACCTAAACTCTAAACTCTAAATCCAAACCATAATCCTAAACCCTAAAGCATAAACCCTTAAACCTTAAACCCTACACCCTAAACCCTACACCCTAAACCCAAACCTAAACCCCCAAACCTAAACTGAAAAGCTAAAAAGTTACTAAATAAATTTAAAATAAACCTAAACCTAAACCTAAACCCAAGAATGGGTGAACCTTGGCGATAGGAACATCACCACCAAGCTTAGGATGCAGCGGTGGAGGTGGCGAGGCGGTGGTTATCATTGCGGTGGGGATGCGGAGGTGCTCATGGATCTGGAGGTGGTGGTCAGAGCTATGGTGATTATGGAGGCTAGAGGATCAACGGAGGTTACAACTGTGGTGGTGGCGGATGGAGAAATCAGGGATATGATGGTGGATCCTGCTACTCAAGGGTGGATCATGGAACGGAGAACGAAGAATGGCAATTCTGATCTGCTGCTTATTGAACTATGACTTTACAGTAGAGACGGTTCTAGTTATCTAGAGTTTTCTATTTTCCCTATGCGTGCTCATTTTTGATCTATGTCATCGCTTGTGTCTTATAAAACTTGGTGTGTTACTTGGTTGATGAAATGAAAAAGAAGAAATGTTCAATCTTAATTTGTTCTTTGTTTAAAAAAAAAAACCCAAAACCCTAAACTAAACTTGAACCCTAGACCTAAAACCTAAAACCTAAAACCTAAACTCTAAACCCTAAAAACCCTAAACTGTAAACCCTAAACCATAAACCCTAAAACCCTAAACCCTAAACCCTAAACCCTAAAACCTAAATCATAAAGACCAAACCCTAAACCCTAAATCATAAAGTTCAAACCCTAAACCCTAAATCCTCAATTAACCCTAAACCCTCAACTACAAACCTAAACCTAAACTAAATAAAATAAATAAATAAACCTAAACCAAAATAAAATAAAATAAATAAAATAAAAACCAAAACTAAAACCTAATCCTAAACCTAAAAAGAAAATAAAATAAATAATAAAATAAATAAAATAAAAAAACCTAAACTAAACTAAAAAATAAAAAACCTAAATAAAATAACAACTAAACTTACAATAAAATTAAAATAAACCTAAAATAAAATAAAATAAAAACTAAATAAAAACTTAAACCAAAAAAATAAACTTATAAATAAAACTTATAAATAAATAGAAAATAAAACCTAAACCCTAAACTAAAAAAAAAAACTAAACCTAAAATAAAAATAAAATAAATAATATAAACTAAAATAAACTAAACCTAAACTTAAAACTAAAATAAATAAAATTAAATATAAAAAATAAACCTAAACCTAAAAAAAATAAAATTCTAAAAATAAACCTAAAATAAACCTAAATAAAAAATAAATACCTAAACTAAACTTAAAATAAAAATAAAACCTAAACCTAAAAAAAATAAAATAAACTAAAAATAAACATAAACTAAACCTAAACCTAAAAAATAAATAAACTAAAATAAAATAAACTAAAATAAATAAGCCAAACTAAATAAAAATATAAAATAAACCTAAATAAAAATAAAAAATAAAATAAAATAAAATAAAAACTAAACTAATTAAACCTAAACTTACTGGTTTAGTTATTTTAAAAAAAAAAAACTTTAAACCCTAAAATTCTAAACCTAAATCCTAAAACCTAAACTAAACCCTAAAATACTACCTACAAACAACCCTAAAACCACTTTAATCCTAAAAACCAAACCCTAAACTTACTCTAAAACCATAAATAAAATCATAAACCCTAAAACTCTAAACCATAAACCTAAACCTAAACCTAAACCCTAACCTCAAACCCTAAACCAAAACCTAAAGTAACTAAATAAAATAAAAAATGAAACCTAAACCTTAAACTTAATAAACTTAAACCTAAGAATGGGACAACAGAACATCCAGGTAAACCAGTCGGTAGATCTAGCAATGGAGCGAAGGCGGTGATGGTTAGCGAATGGTGGTATCTGGAGGTTCTGGTGGATATGGAGGTCATAGTCAGAGCAGTGGTGATTATTGAGGTAGGAGGAGCGATGGAGGTTACAATCATGGTGGTGCAGGAGGGAGAGACGGGGGATATGATGGTGGATTGCGCTACTCGAGAGGTTGGGGTGGTTCTTAAGGGAAATAGAGAAGCTGAAGAACGACCAATCTGATCTACTACTTATGGAACTGTGTCTTTACAGTAGAGATGATTCTAGTTATCTAGGGTTTTTTGATTTTCTCTATGCATGCTCATTTTTTATCTATGTTGTTGCTTGTGTCTTAGAAAACTTGGTGTGTTGGTTGATGAAATTCAAAAGAAAAAAAATGTTGAATTTGAATTTGTTCTCTATCAAAAAAAAACCAAAAACCCTAAACCCTAAACAAAAATCCAAACCTTAGACCTAAAACCTAAACCTTAAATCCTAAAAACCCTAAACCCTAAACCCTAAAACCCTAAACCCTAAGCCCAAAACCCTAAAACCTAAAACCTATACCCTAAACCCTAAACCCTAAACCCTCAACTAACCTTAAATCCTAATCCCTAAACTCTAAACCCTAAAAAGCTAAAAAAATCAAAATCTCAATTAAATAAAACCTAAAAGAAAAAAAAATGTAGACCTTAAACTAAAAATTAAAAATATAAACCTAAAATAAAATAAAATAAACCTAAACCTAAACTAAAATAAAATGAATAAATAAACCTAAAACCTAAAATAAAATTAACTAAACCTAAACTAAATCCAAATAAAATTTAATAAACAAAATAAACCTAAACTACTAAAAAAATACCTAAAAAAACCTAAAAAAATAAAATAAAACCTAAACTAAACCTAAAAAAAAAACCTAAACCTAAAATAAAAATAAAAAAATAAACTCATCTAAAAAAAATAAACATAAACCTAAATCTAAATAAAAAATAAATAAAATAAAACCTAAAAAATAAATAAATAAACTAAATCAAATAAAATAAACCTAAATAAAATAAACTAAAATAAATAAAAGAATTAAATAAACTAAATAAACCCAGGTTTGCTTAATGTTTTAAAAAAAAAGCCACTCTAATCCCACTACAACCTAAACTGACCTTAGGCCCTGATCCTAAAACCAGGCTAGTGACCAGCCCAACCCTGAGCCCAACCCACCCTAGGCCCTGACCTGACCCAACCACTGACCCCAAACTGGGCAGGTGACTCTGGGCTCTAGGCCAAATCCAGGCCCTAAGCCTAATCCTCACAAACTAAACCTAAACCCCAAAACTGAGCCCAACCCCACCCCAAAACCCTAAACCCTAAACTCTAAACCCTAAAAAAACCCACCACAATACCCTAAATCCTAAACCAACCCTCCCAACCCTAAACCCACCTAAATCAAAACCAAAGTAACTAAATTAAAAATAAACCTAAACCCTAAAACCTAATAAACTAAACCAGAATGGGAAAACCTTGATGGCAGGATCATCACCATCAACTATGCTCAGTCTAGACATGGCGGTGGAGGTGAAGGTGCATTGTGGTGGAGGATCTAGAGGTGCAGGTGGATATGGAGGTGGTGGTTGGAGCAGTGGTGATTATGGAGGTGGAAGGAGTGATGGAGGTTACAACCAAGGTGGTGGAGGAGGGAGAGATCGGGGATATGATGGTGGAACACGCTACTTAAGAGGCCAAGGTGGTTTTGATGGGAACTAGAGACACTAAAGAATGACCAATCTGATTTGTTTCTTATGAAATTGTGTCTTTACAGTAGAGATAGTTCTAGTTAACTAGGGTTTTCATTTTCTCTATGCGTGCTCATTTTTTATCTATGTCATCGCTTGTGTATCAGAAAACATGGTGTGTTACTTGGTTGATGAAATCAAAATGATGAAATGTTGAATCTGAATTTGTTCTTTATTAAAAAAAAAAAAAAAATAAAAAAACCTACCTAAACTAAACATCAACCCTAAACACTAAACTAAACCTCAACCCACCCAAACCCTAAACCATAAACTCATCACTAAACCATATACTCTAAACCCTAAACCCTAAAACTTACAAATGTGAACCCTAAACCCTAAACCCTAAACCCTAAACCCTAAATCCTAAATCCTAAAAACCTAAAAACCTAAATCTAAACTAAATAAAACCTAAAAATTTAATAAATAAAAAAACCTAAACCTAAATAAAATAAAAACCTAAACCTAAATGTAAAAATAATATAACTTAAAAATTAAACTAAAATAAAATAAATAAAAACCTAAACTCTAAAATAAAATAAAAAAAACCTAAATAAAATAAAATTAAACCAAATAAAGAATAAAACAAAATAGAAAAATAAAAACCTAAACCTAAACTAAAGACCTAAACCTAAAATAAATATAATTAAATAAACCTAAATTAAAATAAACTAAACTAAAATAAATGAAACCTAAACCTAAATAAAATAAACTAAACCTAAACTAAAATAAATTAAATAAACTAAAACCTAAACATAAACCTAAAAAAACAAAATAAAAACCTAAACCTAAAACTTAAAATAAAAAATAAAACATAAACCTAAACAAAAAAATAAAAATAAAAATAAATTAAAAAATAAACATAAACATAAACCTAAATGTAAAAAATAAATTAAACTGTAAAATAAACATAAACCTAAACCTAAACAAAAAACTTAAACTAAATAGAAAAACATAAACTAAAATAAATAAACTAAACTAAACTAAATAAAAATAAAAAATAAAATTAACTAAAATGAATAAAAAATAAACTAAATAAACCTAAACCTACCTGTTTACTTAATTAAAAAAACCCTAAACCCTAAAAAACCTTAAAACTAATACACCTACACTAAACCACTAAACACTAAACTAAACCCTAAACCCTCCTAACCCCAAATCTAACTAAACCCAAAAATAAACTTAAAGTAACAAAATAAATTAAAAAATAAACCTAAGCCCTAAAACCTAATAAACATAAATCCTAAGAATGGGAAGGACCTTGATGGCAAGAACATCACCGTCAACCAAGCTTAGTCTAGATCTGGCGATGGAGGCGAAGGCGGAGGTGGTGGTTATCGCAGTGGTGGGCGATTTGGAGGTGTTGGTGGATATGGAAGTGGTGGTCAGAGCAATGGTGGTTATGGAGGCAGGAGGAGCGACAGAGGTTCCAACCATGGTGGTTACGGAGGGAGGGATTTGAGATATGATGGTGGATCACGCTACTCGAGAGGCCATGGTGGTTCTGATGGGAACTTGAGAAACTGAAGAATGATCGATTGAATTTGCTGCTTATGGAACTGTCTTTATAGTAGAGATGGTTCTACTTATCTAGGGTTCTTGGTTTGCTATGTTTTTTTCTAAGTCATCATTTGTGTCTTAGAAAACTTGGGGTGTTACTTGGTTGATGAAATCAAAAAGAAGAAATGTTGAATCTTAATTTGTTCTCTGTTAAAAAAAACCTTAAACCCTAAACTCCAAATCCTAAACTAGAACTTAAACCATAAACCTAAAACCTAAACCCAAAACACCAAATACCAAACCCTAAACCTTAAACCCCAAATCCTAAACTAACCCTAAATCCAAAACCCTAAAAAGCAAAAAACTTAAACCTAAACTAAATAAATCCTAAAATTAAAATAAATAAATAAACCTAAACCAAAATAAAATTAAAAAATCAAATAATATAAAAAAAAACATAAACTAAAACCTAAACTTAAACTTAAACCTAAACATAAACCTAAATAAAAAATAAAATAAAAAATAAAAAATAAACTAAAATAAAATAAATAAAAACCTAAAATAAAAAATAAAAAACCTAAATAAAATAAAAACTAAACCTAAAATAAAAATAAAATAAACCTAAAATAAAATCATATAAAATTAAATAAAAACCTATTCCTAAATTAATCAAAAATAAAACCTAAAAAAAAAATAAAATGAAACCCTAAACTAAAAACCTAAACCTAAAATAAAATAAAATAAACCTATAACTAAAATAAATAAAAGACCTAAAATGTAAACCTAAAATAAACTAAACTTAAACCTAAACCTATAATAAAATAAACTAAAAAAAAGCTAAACTTAAACTAAAAAATAAAACATAAAAATATACTTAAATTAAAAATCTAAAACCTAAACCTAAAAAAATATAATAAAACCTAAACCTAAACATAAAAAAATAAAATTGGGTTAAAATAAACTAAACCTAAAAATAAACTAAAATAGAAACTAAACTAGATAAAATGAACCTAAAAGATAAACTAAAACTAATTAAAAAATAAAATAAACCTAAATAAAAAATAAAATAAAATAAACTAAAATAAATAAAAATAAACTAAATGACTAATTAAACTTAAACCAATTTATAATTTAAAAAACCTAAACCTTAAATCCTACCACACCCCTCCCTAAACAGGCCCTCCTGCGTCACCCCTAGGCCCAAGCCACAGGCAACACTGAGCTAATCATAAACTGAGCCTCCTATCTACTCCACTAAAAGGCTCTGACCACTAACAAAACTGCATACTCTCCACACTCCCACTAATGATCTTGGGCAGATCTAAACTAACCCTGGCCCTGAGCCCTAAAGAACCCACCTGACCTGACCCTAAAAAGATCCTGAGCCCTGGGAGGCTAAAAAAGGCTAAACCACAGGCCAACTCCTAATACTGGGCCACTGGGCCACAGGCCAACTGAGGCTCACTACCACAACCCAAAGATAAAACCTAAACTAAATAAGACTAAAAAAATATTAATAAACCTAAACCTTAAAATAAAATAAATAAAACTAAAACCTGCTAAACCTAAAAAATAAAATAAAATAAAATAAAAATATAAAACTAAAATAAATAAGTTAAACTAAACTAATAAATAAAACCAAAATAAAATAAAACTAAAATAAAACAAACCTAAAATAAAATAAAACTAAATAAAACCTAAACTTAAATTAAACCTAAAAATAAACAAGTAAATAAAAATAAAACCTAAACCCTAAATTAAAAAAAACCTAAACATAAAAATAAAATAAAATAAATAAAATAAACCTAAACCTGAACTAAAATAAACTAAACCTAAAATAAACTAAACGTAAACCTAAACTAAATAAAATAAAATAAACTAAAAATAAACCTAAACCTAAACAAAAAAAATAAAAGCTAAAAATAAACCTCAAATAAAAACCTATAACATAAACCTTAAAAAATTAAAAAAAAAATCCTAAATCTAAACCTAAAAATAAAAAATAAAACCTAAAACTAAAGATTAAATAAAAATCAACTAATAAACCTAAACCTATAAAATAAAATAAAATGTAAATTAAAATAAATAAACCAAAATAATTAAACTAAACTAAACACAAATAAAATAAATCTAAAATTTTAAATAAATTAAACTAAAATAAATAAAAGAATACTAAATAAACCTAAACTGGGTCTGGATTTAACAAAGGCACTAAACTACCTAAAGCCAAACCTACCCTTAACCCTGATCACTAAACTATAAACAAACCATACCCCAAAACTCTGACCTAGCCAGCAAACCCTAGCCCTGAGCCCTACTGAAACCCAAACTGGGTTCTAGGCACCCTAAAATGCAAACCTTAGGCCCTAAAGACCACTGAGCCCTGATCCCTCCACAAACCTAAACCCAAAGCTGAGGCCACAACCTAAACCTGGCCTAAACTAACCCTAAACCCAAAATGAGCCCTGACCCCACCACAAAACCCCAAAGTAGGCAAATAAAACCAAATCTGAGCCTTGAAACCCTGAGCCAAACCATAAACCCTAAAACCCTAAATCTAAAGACTTAAAGTTAAACAGACTAAATAAAACCTAAAAATAAAATAAATAAAACTAAAAATAAAATAAAATAATAAAATGAAATAAAATCAAAATAAAACCTAAACCTAATAAACCTAAAATAAAATAAAATAAAAAAATAAAATTAAACTAAATAAATAAAACCTAAATAAACTAAAAATAAAATAATCCTGGATTAAAAAAAACTTAAATAAAATAAAAACTAAATGTAAAATAAAATTAAAATAAACTTAAAAAAAATTTAATAAAAACAAAATAAAAACCTAAACCTAAAAAATAAATCTTAAAATAAAATCTAAAAATTAATAAAAAATAAAACATAAACCCTAAACTAAAAGAAAACCTAAACCTACAAAAAAAAACATAAAATAAACTAAACCTAAACTAATATAAACTACACTAAAATAAATAAAACCTAAATCCTAAAATAAACTAAACTAAACACCAACACTTAATAAAATAAACTAAAATAAAACCTAAACTTAAACAAATAAAATAAAATAAAACTAAACTTAAACCAAAATAAAAAAATAAAACCGAACCTAAAAATAAAATAAAATAAAACTCAACTAAAAATAAAATTAAACCTAAACTTAAACTAGAAAAATAAACTAAAATTAAAAACCTAAACTAAAATAAATAAATCTAAAATAAATAAAGATACTCTATGTCTAAAATATATCCCTCTACTCGAGAGGCCAGGATATTTCGATGGGAGAACAAGAGGAATTCGATCCGATCTCTTGCATATGGAACTATGTCTTTATAGTAGAGCAGTTCTACTCTAAGCTTTTGATTTGCTCTATCGTGTGCAATTTTTTCTATGTCATCTTGTTTAGACTAGGTGTGTTACTTAGTTGATGAATTCAAAAAGAAGAAATGTTGAATATTAATTTATTCTTGTTAAAAAGAATCAAAAACCTTAAACGCTAAACTAAAACCTAAACATTAAACCATAAATGTTCCTAAAACCCTATCTTCCCCACCCTGACTCCACACTTCACTAACCTCCCTAACTAATCCTTAAACATTACCTAAACCTACTAACCACCACCTCATTAACCCTACCCATCTACCTAAACCCACTATAAACCTTAACTGACCTTAAATCCAAGCCACCAAACTCAAAGCTACACTACCCACAAACCCTAATCCTGGGTGAGAACCTACCCAATCTGACCCCAACTGGGCTGAGCCACTAAACTGATCATGAGCCTAATGGAGCAACCACCTGACTCTGGGCTTTAAACTCCCAGGCCCTAAACCACTGGTTCAACCCTGGCTGAAACCCAGAATCAACTAATCCACTAAAAGTACTAAAAAATATGAGCCCAAACCTGACTTTTTAATAAATACCAAATGGCCCAGGCCACTCACCTACTAACAATCCAAACCCTAGTCTAAATGTTGAACTCTAAACCCTGACCTAAAACTAAACAAATCAACCCTACTACCTAAACTCACCACACCTTACTCTACTCCTAAACCCTACCATAAACCTCAAACCACAAAACCCCTAAATCCCTACTACCTCCCACCCTTTTTTAAACCTAAAGCCTAAACTTCAAACCTAACTAAACCATAAATTGTAAGCATAAACCTAAAACCTTCTAAACACTAAACCCCTAACCCTAAACTTAAACCTAAACTAAATAAATTAAAATAAATCTAAACCCTAAGAATGGGCGAACCTGATAGGAACATCAACCAAGTCTGATCATGGAGCAAAAATCATTATAATGTGGTGGTGACATGGAGGTCTGTGGATATGAAGGTGGTGGTCACTTAATGGTTAAGAGGAGTGGCGGAGTTCTGGTCGTGGTGGTGGCAGAGGGAGAAATCTAGGATAAGATGGTGGATCTCATTACTCGAGAGGCCAGGGTGGCTCTGATGTCAACTAGAGAAACTGAAGAATGGTAGATCCGATCTGTTGTTTATAGATCTTTACCTTTATAGTAGAGATGACTCTAACTACCTAGGGGTTTTAATTTACTCTATGCGTGCTCATTTTTTATCTATCTCATCACTTGTGCCTTAGAAAACTTGGTGTGTTACTTGATTGATGAAATCAAAAAGAAGAAATGTTGAATTTTGAATTTATTCTTTATTAAAAAAAGAAATAAAAACCCTAAACCCTAAACTAAAAACCCTAAACTTAAAACTAAAATAAACTCTAAAACAAACCCAAACCCTAAACCCCAAAAAAACCTAAACATTAAAACCAAACTAACCACCCACCACAAACCCTAAACCTAAATCCCAAATCCCAAAAATTAAACTAAACCCTGACCACAAATCAAAGCTAAAAATAAACCTAAACTAAATAAAACTTAAAATAAAATAAATAAAAAAAAAACATAAACTAAAATAAAATAAAAATAAAATAAAATAAAGACATAAAAAACCTAAACATAAGAAAATAAAATAAAAAATTAAAACTAAACTAAAATAAATAAAACTAAATTGAAAAAAAAAATACAAAACTTAAATAAAATAAAAATTAAACCTAAAATAAAATAAAAATAAAATTAAAATAAAATAAAATAAAAACTAAATAAAAACTAAATAAATATACATAAAAATAAAACCCCAAAAATAAATAAATAAAACCCTGAACAAATAAAATAAATAAAACTTAAACCTAAAACAAAAATAAAATAAAATAAACCTAAACTAAAATAAACTAACTAAAATAACTGAAACATAAACTTAAACCTATAATAGTGTAAATCTAAACTAAACCTTAAATAAAATAAAATATAAAATAAACCTAAATCTAAACTAAAAAAAATAAAATAAATAAACTTAAAATAAAACCTAAATCTAAATAAACAAAATAAAATAAATCTCAACCTAAACTAAAATGAACTAAACATAAAAAAAAACCTAAACTAAGCTAAAATAAACTAATCCAAACTCTAATCTAAATAAAATAAAATAAACTAAAAATAAAACTTAAAAATAGGCATAAAACTTAAACCCCAAAAAAAATAAAATAAAACCTAAACCTAAAGAAAACCTAATCCAAAATAAAATAAAATAAAATAAACTAAAAAAGCATCTAAACCATCTTAAAATAAACTAAATGAAAAGCCTACTAAAATAAATAAATGGTTATAAAATAAAAATAAACCTAAATAAAAATAAAATAAAATAAACTAAAATAAAATAAACATCTACATAAACTAAACTGTCGGGTTTGTAATTAAAAAAAGAAACTAAAACTTAAAATAGGCCTGTTTGAACCTGATCTACTAAAAACCCATGACCCTAAAAGACCTTACCATTCTAAAACCTAACCTAACTGACCATGACCCTAAACCCTATTAAACACTGAAGCTAACTAAAACCCTACCCTCAAAAAAAGGCTATCTTACCATAAAACCATTAACCTGAGAAAAAACCCTGAGCCTACCACATACTCCTACCACCACAAAACCTAAATGGTGAGCTATAATAAACTTAATAATAAAAAAACATAAACCTATATTAATAAATGATAAACCTAAACTAAAACCTCATAAACAAAATAACATAACAAAAATAATTTAAAATAAATAAATAAAACCCACTAAACTAAAATAAAATCCTAAATAAAATCCAAATAAAATAAATACTATTTAAAATAAAATAAATAATAAAATAAAAAACTAAATAAATCAACATAAAAAAAATACCTAGATAAACCTAAAAATAAATAATTAAAAAGATCATAAACTTTAAAACATAAACTTAAAATAAAATAAATAAAAATAAATAAAACTAAACATAAACTAAAATAAACTAAACTAAAATTAATAAAACCTAATCCTACCAAAAATAAATGACTAAACCAACTAAAATAATAAAATAAACTAAGAAAACATAAACCTAAACTAAAAAATAAAGCTAAAATAAACCAAACAAAAAAGCCCAAATTAAATCTGAAAAATAAAATAAAACCTAAAACCAAAAAATAAAAATAAAGCCTAAACCTAAAAATAAAATAAATATAACTCAACTAGAAAATAAACTTAAACAAAAAATAAACTAAATAAAACCTAAACTAAAATCAATAAACTAAACTAAATAAAATTAAAAAATAAACCTAAATAAAATAAAAAAATATTAAACTCAAATAAATAAAATAAGTAAATAAATAAACTAGAATTTTCTGTTTACATTTTTAAAATAAAACCCTAAAACCTAAAAACCCAGCACTAAACCCTAACCTAACCCTAAACCTGCAACCCTAAACCCTAAACTCCACAAATGGTACCCTAACCCTCCCTAAAGATCCTAAATTTCTAAACTAAATAAAATAAAATAAATAAAATAAACTAAACCTAAACTAAATTAAACCAAAAAATAAAATCTAATGTCAATGATAATAACAACCAATATAAAATAAAACTAAGCTAAAATAAAATAAATAAACTACTAAAATAAGCATAAACCTAAACCTACCTAATCTAAAATAAAATAAAGCTAAATAAATATCTAATAAAAATAAATAAAATAAATTAAAATAAAATAAAATCCAAATAAAACTATTTTGTTGATTAAAACCCCATCCACTACCCTAAACCACTAATCCTAAATCCTACTCTAACCCTACCCCAGGCCACCCACAAATCCTACCACCAAACATCCCAACTATACCAAACCACTACTCACAAACTAACTGACTCCTCAATCTATTTACACAACACTAAACCCTAACTCCTAATACCCATCCCTCCCCACACCCTCTACCAAATCCAAACTTACCATAAACCTAAAAACATAAAAACCTAAACTTAAACTAAATAAAACTTAATAAGAAAATAAATAAATAAACCTAAACCTAAATAAAATAAAAATAATAATCTAAAATAAAATAAAAATTGAAACTAAAACCATAAAGTTTTAAATTAATATGTTTAAATGATTCAATCGATAAAATATAAATTCTAAACATACATTCATCATTTAAGTGTGCTAAAATATTGTATGTACACTTAGGATTAAATCATATACATTGTTACATGTGATGGAAAGGAATGATTTAATATATGTCATGGTAGTAATTCAATTAAATTAATCTTAAGATGCCTTTCAATTTGAATAGAATTATTTAAAGTGAACCTAAACTTAGGATTAATTAAATCATTTAGTAAGTCATTCACTTAAGAGAATTAAATCAAATTAATATACTTTAGAAAGTAACTTATGGTAGGGATGAAGAGGAAATCCTCTTTTCCTCTTTATAACACTTAGTTGCTAAGTGTAATCAAATGAAACAAAAGAAAACACAAATTAAAATTTTGAAATCAATTAAACTACTTCAAGTGAAATCAACCTTTCATGTTAAATTGAATACTTCTACACTTAGAAAATGCAACATTAATTCCTAATAAGACTTACCACACAATCCTTAATACACACATTAAAATTAAGTCACCACATCTAGCTCTAAGTTAGGATAGTGAGATGATGTGATATATGTTTTGTTTTATAATGTATTATTTTAGATTGGATGTTAGGATGTATGCTTTGTAGAATAGATGATAGGACAAAATTAGACTAATCATGTTTTCTGTAGGGGCTTATGCTTAAGGCATGCTTAAAAATAAATGTGAATGCTCTTTCTGTAGGTTGCTTAAATCCTTATCCATAATCCAAGTTAGGACAGGTGAGCTTAATTACCCATGTGTAGGGTGTTAATTCCAAATTATAAATACAACTGCTTGCGATTATATTTATATTTAGCTAACCTCTATTTTGTAGGTGTAGTTAGATTTACTTTTCTCACATAAATGTAATTTTTCTAATAAGAATTAGGGTTAGTGCTATGAGGGATTAGGATGAGCAGTGTCTAGAAGGCTTTGTCCTAGGGTGCCATGTGATGCCTTTGAAGCAAGCACCATCCAAATCAAAGAAGGAACCAAATCAGAAATGGAGATATGAAGAAAGAAGACCCACATAACATTTAATACAATTATAATTATTCTTTTATATTCTAGGTTGTATAAGGGTAGAGCTCGGCTACCCATCTTTTCTCTCTTGGGTTATCTACGTAATTTTTGATAGACCTTTTATGTTTTATGATAATTTATATAATTACTTGATGTTATGTTTACATTATGCATTAGGACGACATGATTTTCATAGTTTCTTAAATGATTGATGCTTTATTGTTTGGCTTGGATATGATTAGGCTCTTAGGATAAAAATAACTTTTCTACCCAACTAATAACTCATAACTAAATTTTAAACAACTCATAACCTCATCTAAAGCCTATGACATAAATAAAATAATTAAAATATTTTGCAACCCCTTAGTTTTATGGTTATATGTTTCACATCATGTAAGCATATTCTTTCTCTCTAGAACATGAAGGATCTCCATTCTTGCACAACAAAGGAATGCTTGACCTGTGAGGGCATCCCTTATGGTGAAAAATAGCTTCTTTTAGCTGATTTGACCCATAACCTATTTCATCAAGTATTTAGGCATAAGAAATCCTAAAGCCTCTATCAAAATGATGTGCCTAAAATGAAATAAAATTTGAAAAGATTTTGCATCTATAGATTAAGTAATATGCTCATACCACTCATGCTCTAGTTTCTTAGGGAGTGTGTTTAGGACTTTAGTCTCTTTCTAATTAAATAACTACCCTATATCTTGTAATTTATAGGACCAAACTACATGATTTTAAAATTATAGGAGGAGTTAATTGGCGGCCACTCCAGGCGGTTATAAGTCCAAAAGTTGGACAATTTATTCTTTCTTATGGAGGTAAACCATTATGTCCACCTATCACTTAGATTTAGGTCATGCTTTAACTCATACTAAAGCTCCCTAGATTTAGGATTCGAGGTAGCTATTTTCTTTGGGCTACGAGCATAAATACTCACCTCTTAAGCATTCCCATAACCTTTTGTTGGTGGATTATAAGCCCTAGTAATCGAATTAAATTTCAACTCAAAACATATAAATCTCCTCAACTTCAAAATTATAAAGCCCAACCATAGGATAGATTGGAATGTTCACTAGGCTTCCTAGTATAATGAGCATTTTTTACTTATTTTATTTGAATTCCAAAAATAAGTCTTCTCCTTGAACTTTCCCAATTGATTTTCCAAATATAACAAATCCTTTGATAGTCTAACCTTTAAATCTTTGGAGATGATAATTGTCTACTTTAATCGAGAGTATTCTTAGGAAATTTCATTTCTTAAGATGTAATTAACTATGGAGGCTTGCCTTTATAAGGAACTTAAGAACATGGTTTAATATAAACCCCACTTTATTAATCCATATAAAGTAGGGGAAAAATCTCAAGTACATTCGAAGACCCATCATGCCTTACGAGTCCTTATTACGTGATTAGGTCCATTGTAGGGTGATACCTCTATCTTTTGAGATAGTACATCATACCTTAATGTTGTACCTCAAAAAGTACCCCACCCACCCCCATACATCTAAAAATAAACACCTCAAGGCCTTCTTTCCTTGTTCATTGAATCCTCTTAACATCATCCATTCTTTTTTAGAGTTTGGAGATATCAATCCTTAAGTAGGCAAGGGTTCTTAGATTCATATTATTGATTGATACACCTAGGTCAACCAGAACTCTAGATAGCCTGTATCTGCCAACATCCACTATAATGTAAAGAGATGGTTGTGCTCAGTCATCCCTAGGAGTAAGTCTACATCATTGAATGTAACTCTTAAGATGTCCTTTTAGTGGCATGCCTCCTCTTTAGTAGCTGTCAAGCCAAGCATATCTCTAGATCATGTAAGGCCCTCATTAGAGATTCCCTCATTTCTTTGGATAAGACAAAGTGTCATATATGCTTAACTTAGTTGGAAACTTTCTAAGGTGAGCTAGGACATTGTTATCAACTCTAGCTTGGTCCTCCACAAGAATATCCATGGGTGGAGCATCTTATGGAGGGGCTATCTGCTTAGAACCAATGACTTGCTTACCCTTACCATGAGGTGTTACCCTAGGAGGTAAAACTTTTCCACTATGTAGGTTGACTTTAGTGACTTCTTGGAATGATGAGCTTGTGGAAAGTTCTACCTTCTCATCGGGCATACCTACAGGTTCTCTTATGGGATCCTCAAAGTCAGTTGACTCGAAGTCAATCTCAAAAGGTGAACCTGATTGATTCAGAGAAGGATAGTCCTTTTCTAAATAAAAAAAAAATGGATTGAAACTACTAGAGCTATTATTTTTATTTAGACTCGGAGAGCTTTCAATAGAGGCAAAATCAAGAGCATTAGAAGTAGACAATATATAAGTAGAATCAACTTTCTTCATTAATTTCTTTTTAGGTGGAGGTATATGATAGAAATCAAATAAAGTAAGCAGAGTAAGGGATTTAGTGCCCTTATCCATAGATACAATGCTCCTACCGGTAGAAGAGGAGCTAATAGAAAGTGGTATCTGCGAGGCTACTAGACTATCCCTAGCTTTGTTGTTGGGCACCCTCCCTAAGTTGTCCTTCATAACTACTAGCCTTTCTTGGTGTTAGAGGTTTGAGCTACTTGTGCATGGAAAGCTTCTTGATCTTAGAAATGATCTTCTTAGAGGTTTGGGATAGGGAGATATCCTAACTTTCTTTGGTCTTAAGAGGATCTTAGGTATCCCCAAGGATTACTCTAACAGATAATGGCCTAACATACGGTGGTAGGGGCAATAACATACGGTGGTAGGGGCAATAGCTAGGATCATCGCTCTTGCCCACTTCCTCCGGCCTCTCAGGCTCTAGTAACTAAAAGTCAGGTTTCTTTAAGAGATTCTTAAAGATTTTCCTAACTACCTCACTCTTGAATGAATATGGCTTATTTAATCTATCGGCAAGAGTAGGTGGAAAGTAGCTGCCTAGCAATGGATATGAATACCGCTAGTGGGTAGGCTTCTGAGGTGGTAGAAGAAGAGGTGGCCAAGGAGGCTGCTGAGCTCGTAGTCTCTCATACTAAACTATGGTTAGCTATTTCCCTCTATCCACTGACACAACTGTCTCTGACTTCTTCTCAAACACCTTCTGCAGCTTGGGCCTAGATGATTGGTCGGGAAAGGGCAACTATTTGGCTTCCTCTTGTAGGTTAGTCACCTTGTCGATTAATTTCTCGAATGTTTTGATGGTAAATCCCTTAAGCATGAAGGCGGGGCCATGGATATTCTTGAGAAGAATCTCAAAGGCATGTTGTTCTTGTGGTTCACATTTCATGCTCAGGTTAACCTAAGAAAAGTAGAAGGGACTGAGTTTTTTTCTATAATGAGGTCACCTACAATCACCCTCTGAGCTCCAACCTCTTGATGAAGAGGTGCTGACTCAAACAAAAGTCTTCACCAGTTGGGTAGTTTGGCAATCAAATGCAACACTTGACAGACAACCAACGAAAAGGCGGAAGAGGAGTGTATTACAGCCACCAGTGTTGCAACAGCTTACTCTAAATTGTGCAATGTGTTATCTTAGGTTCCCACTACCATCAAAGATCTTGAAGGATGGTGGAACAAAACCCTAAATAAAATAAAAAATAAATAAAACCCTAAACCTAAAAATAAATAAATAAAACCTAAACCTAAAATAAACAAAATAAAATAAACATAAACATAACCTAAAATAAACTAAACTAAAATAAATAAAACCTAAACCTAAACTAAAATAAACTAAACTAAACTAAATAATAAAATAAACTAAAAAATAATACTAAACTTAAACTTAAAAAAACACATAAATAAACCTAAAATAAAGACTAAAACCTAAACCTAAAAAAATACCTAAACCAAACCTAAAATAAAAAATAGAACATAAAATAAAAATAAAATAAAAAATAAAACTAAATAAAATAAACATAAACAACCTATAAATAAACTAAATAAAAAAAATCTAAATAAAACCTAAATAAATAAATAAAATAAATAAAATAAATAAAAAATAAAATAAACAAAATGAATAAAATAAACTAAATTAACTAAACTAATGGTTTGTAATTTTTTTTAAAAACCTAAATAAAACTAAACTAAAACCTAAAACCCTACTTAATCCCTGGCCCTAAACCCTGCCTGGCCCTAACCCTAAACCTTAACCAGGCCCTAAACCCAAGGCCCTGGGCCCTGACCACTGGGCCCAGGCCTTACCCTAAACCACAAGGCCACAGCTTAACCCTAAACCCTAAAAACCCTCAAATAGCCCTAAATCCTGAGCCCTGGGCCCAGGCCTAAACCCTAAAAGACCTAAACTAAATAAATAAAATAAATAAATAAACTTAATTAAAAAACCTAAACTAAACCTAAACCTACCTTAAAATAAATAAAAATAAATAAACTAAATAAAATAAATAAAATCTAAACTAAACTAAAAAAATAAACCTGGAATAAAACCAAAATAAAATGACTAAATGTAAAATAAATAATCCTAAATAAATTTAAAATAAACTAATTAAAACCTAAACCTAAAAATAAATAAAATTAAAAATAAAACCAAACCCTAAACTAAAAAAACCTAAAATAAAATAAAAAGAAAATAAACCTAAAGCAAAATAAACTAAACTAAAATAAATAAAACAAACCTAATCCTAAAATTAAACTAAACTAAACCTAAACATAAATAAATAAACTAAAAAACTAAAATAAACCTAAATAAACTAAAAAATAAAATCTAAAATAAACCTAAAATAAACCTTAAAAATAAAATAAAACTTAAGCTAAACTTAAAAAAAAACCTAAACCTAAAAATAAAATAAAAATAAACTCTAAAAATAAACTACTAACTAAAATAAACTAAAATAAAACCTAAACTAAAATAAATAAACTAAACTAAATAAAATAAAAATGAACGGATAAAATAAGAAATAAAATAAACTAAAAAATAAAATAAACTAAATAAACCTACCTCTTGGGTTTTTTTTAAAATCCTAAACCCTAAACCACCTAAACCTGACCACAACCCTACCACAAAAAATCCTAAACCTAAACCACTAAACCCACTAAACCCTAACCCTAAAACCCACTAAACCTACACTAAACCTAAAAGCTAAAGTAACTAAATAAATTAAAAAATAAACCTACTCTCTAAAACCTAATATGCTTAAACCTAAACCTAAACCCTAAGAATGGTGGCGGCAGAGAAAGAGATCGAGGATATGATGGTGGATCTCGCTACTCGAGAGGCTGGGATGGTTCTATTAGTAATTGGAGAAACTGAAGAACGACCACTCTTATCAACTTCTTATGGAACTGTGTCTTTATCTTAGAGACGATTCTACTTATCTAGGATTTTTGATTTACTCTATGCGTACTCATTTTTATTTATGTCATCCTGTGTCTTAGAGAACTTGGTGTGCTACTTAGCTAGAAATCAAAAGAAGAAATGTTGAATCTGATTTTTTCTCATTAAAAAAAATTAAAAACAACTACCCAAAAACCTAAACCACAACCTAAACCCTAAAAATGCTAAACACTAAACCTAAACCCAAAAATAAACCTAAACCCTATTGTAAACTAAAATGAAACCTAAACCCTAAACCTAAAACCTAACCCCAAACCCTAAATTAACCCAAACCCATAAAATTTAAAAATTAAGTCTAAACTAAAAAATAAACCTAAAATGAAATAAAGAAATTATAAAACAAAATAAAATAAAAATAAAGTAAAAACATAAACTAAAACTTGAACCTAAACCTAAAATTAAAACTAAACCTAAAACTAAACCTAAAAAGAAAATAAATTAAAATAAAACTAAACAAAGAAAAAAAATAAAAAACCTAAATTAAACTAAAATAAAAGCTAAATAAAATAAAACTAAACCTAAAATAAAAAATAAAATAAATAAAATAAAATACAATAAATAAAACCTAAACAAATAATAAAAAAAAAACCTAAGTCTCTAATAAAACTATAAAAAAATAAAATAAAATAAATATCTAAACTAAAATAGACCTAAACCTGAATAAAAATAAAATAAACTAAATAAAAACCAAAATAAAATAAAATAAAATAAACAAGAAAAAAACCTCAACCTACCTAAATAATAAACTAAAATAAATGACCTACTAAAATAAAACCTAAAATAAACCTAAATAAAACTAAACCTAAAATAAAGATAAAATTAAAGTTAAACCTAAAAATAAAAAAAAACCAAGGCTAAAATAAAACTAAACTAAAAATAAACCTACCTGACCCACTGGGCTAAACCCTGGCCCACCCATGATGGTGACCACTGAGCTCTCAGGCCTGAGGCTGGGCCACCCACCTGACCTACACCAGGCACCCTAAAAACAGGCCACTAATCCTGAGCCCCTAAACTAAGCCCATCTACCACCCTACCACCACTCTGACCACTAAACCCCACCTAAACACACTATTAAAGAAACATAAAAATAAAAAAATAATTCTAAAAGATAAATTAAAAGATAAAATAAAATAAATATAAACTAAAACCTAAAACCTAACTAAGAAAAGAAAATAAAAAAATAAAATAAAATAGATAAAGCCTAAACTAAACTAAAATTAAAACTTATATAAAATAAACACTAAATAAGATAAAAAAATAAAATAAAAAAATAATAAAATAAATAAAACCTACTTAAAAAATAAACTTAAAATAAACCAAAAAATAAAAATAAAACTAAACATTAAACTAAAAAAAAAACATAAGATAAAAATAAAATAAACCTAAACCTAAACTAAAATAAATGACTAAACCTAAACCTAAACTAAATAAAATAAATAAACTAAAATAAACCTAAACTAAACTAAAAATAAAACCTAAAAGATAAAATAAAACTTAACCCTAAAAATGAAATAAAACCTAAACTAAAATAATAAAACTAAAACTAAACTAAAAAAAGTGCCATAAACCTAAACTTAAACCTAATAAATTAGATAAAATAAACTAAAATAATTAAAATAAACTAAATAAATAAAATAAAATAAAAATAAACATAAATCAAGATAAAATAAAATAAACTAAATAAACCTAAACCTACTGGTTTGTATTTAAAACTAAGTAAAACTAACCATGACCTCTGACCCCTAAAATACCACAGGCCCACACTCCCCAAACCCTAGGCCGACCCACCCAAGACCACAAGATCTGAGCTACTATACCCTAAGGCTCTCTGGATCTGATTCCATAATTAAGCCCCAGGCCCACAAACCTGGGCTTTAATGACTCTAACTCACAGGCCCTAAACTGGGCCACTGAGCCCTGGTGGGTTACTCTAAACTGATCCACTGGGCCACAGGCTGATCCTGTATAAATCATAAACAAAATCAAGGCTGAGAAGGCAGGCCCAGGCCTTGGGCTCTACCTGACCACTGCACCAAACTGACTGAGGCCCTAAGCCCTGATAGCCCAGGCCCCCTAAACTCTGACCCTGGGCCACTGGGCCCTGACCCCAGACCCAAACCCAAAGACACAAATGGATATAAAAGGCTTACTAAATAAGATAAAATTAAATTAAATTAAACCTAAACTAAAACCTACTAAACATAAAGATAAATAAAATAAGATATATAAAACCAATTAAACTAAAAAATAATAAACTTAAAATAAAACCTAAAAATAAAATAAATAAATAAAGAAGAATTGTTGATATTTGTTCTTTGTGAAAATTAAAAATAAAAATAAAACCAACCCTAAACCCTAACTAACACCTAAAACCTAAACCATAGGCCCACCCCAAACCTAGGCCACAACCCTGGCGTTAAACCTGATCACCCACCTAGCCACACCCAAATGTCCACACCCTAAACTAAAAATAACCTAAACCTCTAAATAAACTAGGCTCCTAGGCTAGGCTAAAGCCTAAACCCTAAAGATCCTAGCCCTGACTGGGCCCTATCTAATTAAAAACTGAGCTGAGCTGACCAACCAAACTAGGCTAGGCTGACTAAACTGGGCTAGGCTGAGCTAGGCTAAATCTAGGCCTGGGCTAAGACTATGACTAAACTAAAAACCTACTAAATATAGGCATGGGCCCTCTGAGCTGACTAAGCTAAAACTGAGCTGAGCCTAAACCTAGGCTAGTAGTTAAACCTGGGCCCTGGCCCTAAAGGCCCTAAGCTAGGCTGGGTACTAGCTGAGCCCTATTATCAACTGGGCCCTGATCTTAGGCCTGGGCTAAACCTGGGCCTAGATAAAGGCCTAAACTAAATAAATAGGCTAAACTTAAACTAAATTAACAGGCTAAAATAAAAGCTAACCTAGGCATGGGCCCTAAACTAAATAAACTGGGCCCTGGGCTAAAGGCCCTAGGCCTTAAACCTTCTGAGCTAATATAGCATAAAGGCTCACTAAACTAAAGCCCTAGGCTGACCTTATTAGGCTAAACTAAACCTAAACCTGACCTGAACTGAACCTAAATGACCCAGGCCACAAATAAACTACTTAAACTAAACCTAAAACTCTAAACCTAAACTGAGCCCTAAACCCTAAACTCTAAACTAAACTAAACCTAAACCTAAACTAAACTAAAAACTAATAACTAAACTAAACTAAACCTAAACCTAAACTAAACTAAACTAAACTAAACTTAAACTAAACTAGCTAAAACCTAAACTTCGATGATTTTAACATTAAAGATTTGATTCATATTAGAAGCTCATGGTTTCTAATGTGTTTTAAACTTTGGAATAACACTATCCCTATTTCTCACTCTATTCTCACTTGGAGAATTCTAAAAAATTTCATCCCTATTGACTCTTTAAGGTGGGGTAAAGGCTTTCATTTACCTTCTAAATGCTATTGTTGTTTTCACATTCAAAATGTGAAGCATGTGTTTGCCAATAGAGCTATTGCCTCCGAACTATGGGTTTGGTATGATGAGCTTTTCAGTACTGACCAATTTAATGGATCTTTATCCTTATATCAACTTCTTGATGTTTATTTTCAAAAAACTGTTAAAGGTCACATTAAAGTGATAACTTCCATCACTCTTATTTGGTTCATATGGATGGACATAAATGATGATAAATATCATGGGATTCCTATGAACCACAAAAAGATTATTGCTAGAATTAAAGATAAAATTCATGCTTCATTTAATGACAGCTTAATTGCTAAAAATCAATTTAAAGGCTGTAAATTTGTGGCCAACATGCTGGGCCTTAGCTTTCCTGAGTTTCCCAACTATAAAGAAGATAAGATTGTCTATTGGATAAAGCCTTATAGCAATATTATCAAAATTAATATTGATGACTCCGTTTCTCAAAATGCTTTTGGCTATGGTGGCATTTTCAGAAACTTTAAAGGTAATGTTATTTATGCTTTTATCTGTCCTCTTACTGCATGTTCTGTAATCTTTGTTGAATTAATAGATGTTAACAAAGCTATTGAGATTTATTTACTAAAAGGTTGGCTTAATATCTGGATTGAGGTGGATGCTCTTTTGCTGATTGATATGCTGACTTCCACCAAGGTGGGAAATATAGATTTATATTTCCTCCTTAATCATACTAGAGCTCTCCTATCTCATGTTTGTTTCAAAATCACTCATGTTTGGCATGAAGGTAATGTGTGTGCTAATTACCTTGCTAATCTGGGTTCTAGATTAGATGTTATAACTTTCTTTGATCAGTTTAGTCTTCCTAAACATTTGCATGGATTGGTTAATTTAGACAACACTGATTTACCTTATCTCAGAAATTAAGTACCATCTTTCTACTTTTTGGTCTCTTAGCAATTTGTCTTGCTTGTATGCTCAATCTTCTATTTTATTTCTATTTCTTCTCAATTTTTCTGAGGCATTTCCCTGTATCATTTTTCTGGCTATCCTATAATGGAAGATCTTGCCTCTGTAGTCTCAGCTATTGGTTAGCTGTGATTTGTACAGCTACATGGTGGGTTCTATTTTGTTCATTTTCTCCCTTCTTGAATGGGGTTGTGCCACTTGTTTCGCTAACTAGCTGGTTTATGTTGCCCCTTTTCCCAACTTATAGGGACAAAATGTTTATTTTGTTGGCCATCATTGCTGTTTCATTGCAAGATTGGGATTTTTTTCTCCCTTTCCTTCTATCTTTATTGATGTTGTTTGCTTAGCTGCTGGTCTATTTTCCCTTGATTTGAAGGAATTTAATGTTGTTAGTTTTTTTATTCTCACTTTGGTTCAATGCAATAATGATACTTCCTACATTACCCTCTATCGGGTTCAGTATTTGGTTTGCTATTTTGGCTATTGGCTGAATGGACTTTCGGGTTTTTATGTTCAACAGGCTAATTATTACGGTTGGTTTTTTGACTAGTCTTTTGTTCTGTTGTTTGCTATGTGGTTAACCTTATTATCTATGCCTTTGCAGTATGGATCTATTTGTTGTTTCATTTCACTCTTGGATCTATTAGAAGTGTGCAATTATTGTTGTGATCATGCTATTAACAAGGTTGTTGTTAACATCTATATTGCTAACCCAGAATGGCTTACCTCTTTACAGGCTATTTTCCTAGCCAAGAGGTTTCATCTGGGTAGGGATGGTGTTGTTTGTATGCTAAATGGATTTTTGGATTATTATGTTCAGCAGGCTGACTATTGTTTTTGGATTCTTGCCTGACCTTTTGTTCTGTTGATTGTCATGTGGTTAACCTCATTATTTGTGCCTTTGTTGTATGGTTTTATATGTTGGTTGAGTTTACTCTTGGCTCTATTATACATGTATAATTATTCTTGTGATCATGCTATTAATAAAGTGGATGTTGCCAAGATGTTTCATCTAGGTAGGGATATTGTTGGTTGTGCATTCTCATTCTATGTAGAAATTAGTTGGTGATACTTATCTTATAAGGGATTGGTGTCATCTCTTTACCATTCTGATCTATGTTGCCTTCATTTCTATAGTGTATGTGGCTATGTTTTGGTATGCAGGTACTAAGGATCATATGACTTTCATCTAATGGCTATTGCTTTCCCATAGGTTTGTAGGCTATGACGGCTGGGATGATTTTACTCATTTTTTGACTGGTAATAGCAATTATGATATAACCTTTCCTTTAATGTTTGGATGCTCATGTTTATGGCTGCCCCAATTTTATGTGACTGAGCCTGAGCTTTCTTTCACACACTTCTCTATATTTTTATCATTTTATTCTATTTTTACTTTCAATTTTGCTTCTATCACTTTAACTGTGCTAATTTTTTTTCTAGATGTTAGCAGATTCTGTGTTGTTTTCTTACAGGTTCCTTCTTTAGTGGAGGCATATGCTTCTCTCATCCTCAACAGCTTTTGCTGAAGGCTATCCAATGACTTCTCTTTTTGTTCCTTTTGTATCTTTTGCTTTCCTCTCTTTTTTCTTTTATTTTGGTTGTACTTAGATAAGGGATTTATTCTTTAGGCTGATTGTAGCTCTTTGAGCAGTAGTTCTTGAGTTTATCCCCTCTTAAAGAACTTATAACCCTCTTTTTTATGGCAATAAATTCCCCTATATGGGGTTCCCTAAAAAAAATGTTAAAACCTAAACCCTAAACCTTAAACCTTAAAAAGCTAAAAACATAAACCTAAAAATAAGATAAATAAAAAATCTAAACTGAAATAAAATAAAAAATAAAATAAAATAATAACTTAAACTAATACCTAAACCTAAACCTAAAAATAAAATAAATAAACAAATAAGAAGAAACTAAAATAAAATAAATAATAACATAACCTAAACTAAAAAAATAAACCTAAGAATAAAAAATTAAAGAAACTAAAAACTAAATGTAAAATAAAAATATAATAAACCTAAAATAAACCTTAAATAAAATATAATAAAATCTAAATAAAAACTTAAATCTAAAAAACCCTAAACCTACAACCTTAAACCCCAAACCATAAAAAACCCTAAAAATCCTAAACCCTAAACCTATGCTAACTAATACCCTTCAAAAAAACCCAAAGCCTAATAAACCTAAATGTTAAACCCGACCCTAAACCTAAAACCCAAACCCTAACCACAAACCCTAAACCCTAAACCCTGTAAACCACAAAAACCTAAAACTAAATAAAACCTAAAATAAAATAAATATAAAACCACACCTAAATAAAATAAAGGAAAAAAATTAAAACTACTAAATAAAAACCTAAAAAATAAAATAAAAACTAAATAAAATTTATAATAAAACAAAACTTAAAAATAAAATAAACCAAAGAATAAAAAACCTAAATAAAATAAAAATAAAATAAACATAAAAAAATAAAATAAAAACTAAATGAAAACCAAAACCTAAAAATAAACCTAAAAGTAAATAAAAAAATAAAACCTAAACCCTAAACAAATAAACAAAAAAACCTAGACCTAAGATAAAAATAAAATAAATCTAAATCTAAACTAAAATAAAAAAAACTTAAGGTTATATCTAAGATAAACTAAATCTAAAACTATACCTAAATTAAATAAAATCAAATAAATTAAAAATAAACTTAAACCTATACTAAAAAATAAAACCTAAAATTGAAACCTAAAACATAAATGTAAAAAACTAAAATAAAAAGCTGAACCTAAACCAAAATAAAAAAATAAAACCTAAACCTAAAAATAAAATAAAAAATAAAACTCAACTAAAAATAAACTAAACCTAAACCTAAAAATAAAAAATAAACTAAAATAAAAAACTAAAGTAAATAAACTAAACTAAATAAAATAAAAGTAAACATAAATAAAATTAAAATAAAATAATTTAAACTAAAATAAAATAAAATTAAATAAACCTAAATATATCGTTTACTTATTTTTTTTTAAAAAAAACCCTAAACCCTAAGCTCACCCTAGTAAAATAAAAAAAAACTAAAAAAAAAACTAAACCTATGGGTTTACTAAATTTAAAATAAATCTTACCTAAAACTTGAACTAAACTTAAAACTAAAACTTAAACCACAAACCTAAAACCATAATTAAAAAAATAAAGATTCAAAAAAAAACCTAACCCAGCCTAGAATAAAACTAGACCAAACCTACCCTAATCCTAAACCAAAACCCTAAATAAACCTAAATCCTATACTACTAAAATCTTGAAAATTAAAACTTAAACACTAAATCCTAAACCAATCCTATATCTAACCACAAACTCTAAACCTAAAAGCCCCAAATCATAAACCCAACCCCAAACCCCCCCCAATCCCAAACCAAAAACCTAAAAAACCCAAAACCCTAAACCCTAAGAACCTAAAAACCTAAACTTAAACTAAATAAAATATAAAAATAAAATAAATTAAAAAACTTATGGAACTATGACGAAGGTTATAGCTGAGGTGGTGGCGGTGGGAGAGATCGAGGATATGATGGTGGATCTACACTCAGAGGGAGGTTCTTTTGGGCGCAAAAAAAACTAAAACGATATATGATATCTTGTGAAACTATGTCTTTATAATAGAGATGGTTCTAGTTATCTAAGGTTTTTGATTTGATCTATGCATGCTCATTATTGATCTAAGTCGTCGCTTGTGTCTTAGAAAACTTTGTGTGTTACTTGGTTGATGAAATCAAAAAGAAGAAATATTAAATCTAAATTTGTTCTCTATTAAGAAAAATAACCAAAACCCTTAAACCCTAAATAAAAACCACAACCCTAAACCTAAAATGAAAACCCTAAACCTAAACCCTAAAAACCCTAAACCTTATACCCTAAACGCTAAACCCTAAACCATAAACTCTAAACCCTAAACCTTGAACCCTAAACCCTAAACCCTAAAACCCTAAATAAAATAAAATAAATTTAAAATAAACCTGAACATAAACTAAAAAATAAAACCTAAAAATAAACCTAAAATAAATACCTAAAACCTAAACCAAAAAAATAAAAATATAAAAACCTAAACTTAAAAAATAAAATAAAAAAAATAAACTAAAAAATAAACATAAACCTAAAACTAAACCTAAAAAACATAAAAAAACCTAAACTAAAATAAATAAACTAAACTAAATAAAAATAAAAATAAACCTAAATAAAAATAAAAAGTAAAATAAACTAAAATAAATAAAAAAATAAACTAAATAAACTAAGAAATGTAAACCTGGGTTTGATAATTTGAAAAAAATCCTAAATCTTAAACTACCAACCTAAACTTACACCATAAAACCAAATCATACTAAACCCAACCCAAACCCAACACTAAACCCTAAAACCCTAAACCCTAAGATCTTAAACCCTAATCATAAACCCTAAACCCTAAACCCTAAACTCTACAAACCCTAAACCTAAAACTTAAAACCTAAACCTAAATAAAATAATAAAATAAAAATAAAAAAAAAAACTAAATAAAATAAAATAAAATAAAACCTAAACTTAAAATAAATTAAATTAAATTAAAATAAACAAAAAATAAACTAACTATAAAATAAAATAAAATAAACTTAAAATAAATAATAAAAAACTAAATAAAACCAACTAAGTATAAACTAAAATAAAAACAAATATAAAATTTAAACTAGTAAAAACTAAACCTAAATAAAAATAAATAAACCTAACCTTGTAAATAAACCTAAACCTAAACCTAAACTTAATAAAATAAAACAAAACTAAAAACCAAAACTAAATAAACCTAAAATAAACTGTGCTTAACTAAAATAAAATAAAACCTAAACTGCTTAATAAAATAATAGACCTCAAATAAAATAAAATTCATACTCAAATAAATTACTTAAACTAAAAATAAACTAAAATAAAACCTAAACTAAAGAAACCTAAAATAAACTAAATTAAAATAAAATAAACTAAATGAGCTAAATTTGCTTGATTTAAAGAAAACCTAAACCCTAAACTTAAACCCTAAATCCTAAATCCAACCAAACCTAAACCTAAACTCTAAACCCTAAATCCACACCCACCATAACCCTAACCACACCACGAGCCACACCCAACCCTAAATTGAACCTAATTGAGCTAAATAAACCTAAAATAAAATATATAAAACCTAAGCCTAACATAATATATATAAAATAATATTAGAACCTCAACCTAAACCTAAAATAAAATAAATGAGTAATAAAATATCTTAAAATAAAATAAATAAAACCTCACAAAAAAAATAAATAAACTTAAGGATAAAAAAGCCTAAATAAAATAAAAACTAAATGTAAAATAAAAATAAAATAAACTTAAAATAAAATCAGATAAAAATTAATTAAAAAACCTAAACCTAAAAAATAAACCTAAAAATAAATAAAAAATAATACTTTAACCCTAAACTAAAAAAAACCTAAACCTAAAATAAAAATAAAATAAACTTAAACCTAAACAAAATTAAACTAAACTAAGATAACTAAAACCTAAATCGAAACTTAAAATAAACTAAACCTAAACCTATTCTGAAACTAAATAAAATAAAATAACCTAAAAATAAACCTAAACCTAAACTAAAAAGTAAAACTTAAAAATAGATCTAAACTAAAAACCTAAAACCTAAACCTACAAAAATAAAATAAAAACCTAAACCTAAACATAGAAATAAAAAATAAAACCTAAACCAAAAAAATAAAATAAAAATAAAACTCAACTAAAAAAATAAACCTAAACTTAAAAAAAAACTAAAATAAAAAATCAAAACTAAAGTAAATAAATATAAAATAAATAAACTAAAATAATTAAAAATAAAAAATAAACCTAAATAAAAATAAAAAATATAAAAAACTTGTATAAAAAAATAAAATAAATAAATTTAAACCTATCGATTTACTTTATTTAAAAAAAACACTAAACCCTAAATCATAAACTCTAAACCCCGAACAATAACCTACAACCCTAAATGTACAACCCTAAACCCTAAACCCTAAACCCTAAAACTCTAAACCCTAAACCTTAAACCCTAAACCCTAAACCTTAAACCCTAAACCCTTAAAACCTTAACGCTAAACCCTAAACCCTAAACCCTAAATCCCTAAACCCTAAACCCTAAACCCTAAACCCAAAACCCAAAACCCTAAAACCTATAACCCTAAACCCTAAACCCTAAATAAACCCTAAACCCTAAGAATGGTAAGATCCTTGATGGCAGGAACATCACCATGAACTAGGCCCAATATAGATTTGGCAGTGGAGGCAAAGGTGGAGGCGGCAGTTATCATAGTGGTGGTGGGGGATCTGGAGGTGCTGGTGGATATAGAGGTGGTGGTTGGAGTAGTGATGGTTATGGTGGCAGGTGGAGCAACAAAGGTTACAGCCATGGTCATAGTAGAAGGAGAGATCGGGTATATGATGGCAGATCCTATTACTTGAGAGGTGGGGGTAGTTCTGATGGGAACTAGAGAAACTGAAGAACGGCCGATCCAATCTGCTGCTTATGGAATAATTTCTTTATAGTTAAGATGGTCCCACTTATCTAGGTTTTCTAATTTGCTATATGGGTGCCCATTTTTGATCTATGTCATCACTTGTGTCTTAGAAAACTTGGGGTACTACTTGGTTGATGAAATCAAAAAGGAGAAATATTGAATCTGAATTTGGTCTATATGTCAAAAAATGCCATAATAATTATAAAAATAAAAAGAAAAAATTCTTCAAGAATACTAATAAACAAAATTTCAATAATAAAAAATGAACCTTCCAACGAAAACCATTTATTAAAAACCAAACATTTGTAAATGTTGGTTATGTAAAGAAGAAGGACATTATGCAAATGAATGTCCCAAATGACAAAAAATTGCTAATATAAAATATGTTCAAATCATCAAAGAAAATGAATTAAAACCCATTTTCGATATCTTTGAAATCGAATCTGAAGAAGAACTTTATGAATTAACTAACACCTAAGAAGATTTAATTAATTCGGTGTGTTATCACGATGCTGATTTAAACAAATACTTATATTCTGATTGATTGTATGACATACATTGAAAAAATCTCTGAAGAAGATAAAATTATCGATGACCAATTTGAATATAATAGACATTTAACCCTTTCGAAAGATGAATATAAAAAGATTAGAAAATGAAAATTATCTTTAGGAACTAAAGACTTTTTTGACATGCCTATACTACCTTGGAAAAAGACTGTATACTATACAATTCTCCAAGGAGAATATCTGACTGAAATAGCAGAAGCACAAGGAAGTACAAAGATTCCTTTGTATAATCTTATCATACAAAATCAAGATTTACAAAAAATTCCACATCCCGAAAAATATAGACATGTATTTTTTGGCGGTATTCAAATACTTATAAAAGCATATTTTAGAAAAGGGATTGATAGTCCCATAACATTATGGATCTATGACAATGGAATAATTCATTCTAAAAAAGATGCCATATTAGGAGTTATACAAGGAAACTTATGTTATCAAACATTATTATTTAATCTACATCCAAATTATGCTATCAACATTAATGATAGACATTTAGATTGAATAGTTACTTTAAAATAGTATACAATTATGACAAGGAAGTGCTGCCTATAGCATAACTTATCAAATGACATATGCTTATAGTAATAAACATAATACCGTCATATTTAAACTCAGAATGAACCTATCCATCTCGATCCTGTATTTTTACAAATAGGAGAAACTATACAACCTGATGAAGTTGATTATTCTACCTTGACACCACCACCAGATAACCTAGCTTTAGACTTTGGTGAAAGTAGTATAATTAATAAACATTTTATTTAGATAAAATTATTCAATCTCACCTTTCCAACCCTTCATCCTTACACTTTTCCACCAACCTCGATAAATTAAATGATGTACAACATTTCGCTAAAAAAGCATATAAACACAGTATTGTATTAATCAAAAAGGAAGTTGTCTTTGTTATGCCTACTATTGAATTTTTAGGATTAAAAATTGATAATGGCATCGTCGATTTACAAGATCACATTTTACAAAAAATAGACAACTTTACAATGATAACCAACCAAAAAGACTTACAACACTTTCTTGGTTGTATTAATTATGTCGAAGCATTTACTAAAGATTTAGCTACTCTTAGAGCTCCACTATAAAAGAAACTTAGAAAAAATATAAGTTGGACGTGGGATATTACTGATCAAAATATATTACAATAAATCAAAAAATGTTATAAACAACTCTGTAAATTAACTCTACTAATAAAAAATTAATTATTGAAATCTATAGCTCTGATACTTGCTGGGGTGCCATTTTAAAAGCAGTATGACAAAATACTGAAGTTTTATGTAGATATGTGTCAGGTACCTATAAAGCAAATGAATAAAATTTTCATATTAATGAAAAACAATTATTAGCAATAAAAAAATCTATTAAAAAAATTTGAGTTATTTCTAAACAAACACTTTAATGTCAGAACCGATAATAAAATTGTTATTTCTTTTATTAAAGAAAAAATTATTTATTACTTACCAAATAAAAGATTAATTACATGGCAAAGTTGGTTTTCCGCTTATCATTTTCATTTAGAATATATTGAACAAAAAAGAAATGCTTTAACTGACACTTTAACACAAGAATTTTGCAGATCATGAGTTTTATTCTAGACAATGAGCTAACAATGGGCAACTTACCAGAGACACTAGATATGGATACATATTCAACCACTAAAGATTCCATCAAATCTAAAGACCACGGATTAGAAAGTTATATGGAATTACTAGATCAACAATTATAAAAATTAGAATGTGAAATTGCCTATATCAATAAATTACTAATAGAATTACAGAATGTCAAAAAATGTCTCCTCGGAGAAGTGGATGAAGATCAACTACCCTCGATTTCAAAAATACTAAAAAATATGGACAACGTCCCAACAAGTATGACTTCAGAAAGTGAAATTAATCTATCAGCTACATTCACAACTATTTTACAAAAGAAAGCGCCAAAACATAAAACCATATTTGAAATAGCTGATAATTGGCATAGATATTTCTTATGTCAGGAACGTATTAATGCTCAGATTTATTTTCATACATATGGAAAATATCATGTCGCATACATATACGACATTACTAATGCCAAAATTATTCATGAATTATATGAGTCAGCATTAATCCTTATGATTTATCTTGAAGACTTATCAACACTTCAAAAATTACCAAAAGTATTCTGTGAAGCTATTGAAACTTTCCAAGCTGTTGTTAAACACGGGAAACTATATATCAAATTATTTCATACTTATCCTGAGATACCCGAAGGCCAAATATCACTGATACAAATCAGCATCAGTAATCAACCTTTTTATCCAAAATATTCTACAGACAAATCATTTTATCAATGACAGAAAGATGAAGATCTATATGAAATTTGGATTGAAACTAGAAAAATTGACCCAATAAATATTTGGGTATGTCACTGTAGTGATAAATTATTTATATACAGTCACAGCAAAGCACCTACCAGACGCATTCATGAAGTCTTATACCAAAAATGGATAAATATGCTCCACAAAAATATGACAAGAGCCAGTAGAAATATCAAGGAAAAGTTTAGTAAAAAATACAAAAAGATAAATTACACCAATGTATCTACTACAAGAAAAGACAAATGCTATAGGCATTTTGTGACAACTTGGAACAACGACAATAGTAAAAAATAATGCACTCATAAAAAGCAAGAATTATTGGCCGCATAGTCAAGAGTAACGTACTCAGAAAAAGCAAGAATTATTGGCGACCAAAAGTAATGTAATGCACGGGAAAAGCAACACTCGAAAAGCATAAATTATTTGTCACGCCCAGCAAACAAAAGTTACAGCAATTATTTGACCCACTTAGGGAAAAGGCAAAAGAAGCAGTAATTATTTGACAGACAAGTAAAAGGAGCAGCAATTATTTTCCCCAGTTAAGCTGAAGTTACAGAGCTACTCAGCACCTAACGAAAGTGAAAAATTCTATAAATGGAGAAGGAAACGAAGCAATAAGGCAGAGTTGGTCGGAGCAAGAGATAGAGTGGTGTGAGCTTTGTATTATTTCCCTAAGTTCTTGTGTTGTGATCAAAAGAGAAGTTACATGTATTATAGCCTGTCTGGCAAAATAATACTTCTCTCTGACTATGTCTATAAGTTTTTAATTTTATGTTTCTATATGCTACTGTAAGGTTGTCTTACCTTCTTGAAATAATATATATACTATCTTATTGTTTACATTTTTGGGTTACGCAATGAGTAGGAAATGAACATCGACTGTGCTTTATTACTCTGAAATAATAGGGTTGTGGTCTTAAGTGTTGAGCCCGTATCTTTCTCATAAATCCACGAGTGATTAAAGAATACTATATGAATCTGAATTGAAACTAGAAAAATTGACCCAGCAAATATTTGGGTATATCACTATAGTGATAATTTATTTATATACAGTCACAGCAAAGCACCTACCAGACGCATTCATGAAGTATACCAAAAATGGATAAATATGCTCGGCAAAAATATGATAAGAGCAAGTAGAAATATCAAGGAAAAGTTTTGTGAAAAAATCCAAAAAGACAAATTACACCAATGTATCTACTGCAAGAAAAAACAAACGCTACAGCCATTTTGTGACAACTTGGAACAACGACAATAGTAAAAAATAACGCACTCATAAAAAGCAAGAATTATTGGCAGCATAGTATACTATCTTATTGTTTGCATTTTTGGGTTACACCATGAGTAGGAAAGGAACATCGACTGTGCTCTATTACTCTAAAGTAATAGTACAGGGTTGTGGTCTTAGGTGTTGAACCCGTATCTTTCTTAGAAATCCATGAGTGATTAAAGAATACTATATGAACGAGAGTAAGCAGGGTCAATCCCCAGAAAAGTCAAAGAATCAGTTAGTATTATGTTATGGCAAGGACATTATACACCAAAGTTTGGGAATTTTAATAATAATCGACTTGATTTTCAACATACCTTTTTAACAGATGATATAGAAAAGGCAGAGTCTTAGTCGGTATGGATTTCTTACAACAACATACTATTTCTTTTACCGATACTACTGTAATAATTAACTCTACAGTTATTCCACGACATCATGGTTCACTTTCATAGCTATATACAAATTGAGATCTATGTCCCCACTTATGAATCGATCCCTATCCATGCTTTAAGCGACACAGGGAGCGATATTTGCGTTTGTAAATAATGGCTTATACCACCACACCTACCTCTACATCATGACAATTTACTCCTAGATACGTTCAATGGCCTCCATACAATTACTACTTACTGGTCCAATCAATACATTTCGCTCTATAACACTCTTATTAAAATTCCCAAACTTTGGTGCCTTACTAATAATGGTCCTGACTTTATACTCGACAATAATTTCTTCAAATCTATGCACTCTTTTACTCAATATACTGACCATATTGAATTAATTACTCCATGTAAACACCAACTCTCCAGTCTATTCATCACAACACCCATTTCCCATTCTACCGATTCTCCACCCACTTTTTGCAGCCAACGTGGTGCTTTAGATAAAATTACTCAATCTCACCTTTCCAGTCATTCATCCTTACACTTTTCCACCAACCTCTATAAATTAAATGATGTATGACATTTTGCTGAAACCTTATTTACCAAAACCTTTTAGGAAAATCCTTTACAATTCTGGTCCAAAGACAAGCCTGTGGATCATATTGAACCACTTAACCCCTCTTTAGCTATCCAGGTTCGACCCATGAAATATACTAGTGATGATAAACTTGAATTTAAAAAACAACTCATTGAACTATGACAGTTACACCTCATCTCTCATAGTAATAGCTCTCATAGTAGTCCCTCTTTTCTTGTCCGAAATCATGTTGAGCAGGTTCGTGGAAAGGCTCGAATGGTTATTAACTATAAAAAACTCAATGACAATACCAAATTTGGTGGATAGTTTTTACCAAATAAAGAAGTTCTTATTAATCAAATTAAAAATGCTAAATGGTTTTCAAAACTTGACTGTAAATCTGGCTTCTAGCAGATTAAAATGCATCCTGACAGTACCGAATTAACAACATTTAGTACACCCCATGGACATTATCAATGAAATGTTATGCCTTTCGGCTTAAAAAATGCACCACAAATATTTCAATGACATATGGATTATTTATTATCTGAATTTAAGATATTTTCACTAGTTTACGTTGATGATAATCTCATTTTTAGTACTACTCTTCCAACACATATAAAGCATCTTACGCTATTCACTGAAAAAGCATATAAACACGGTATTGCATTAAGCAAAAAGAAAGCTATCTTTGTTATACCTGCTATTGAATTTTTAGGATTAAAAATTGATAACGGCATGATTGAATTATAAGATCACATTTTTACAAAAAATAGACAACTTTACAATGATAACCAACCAAAAAGACTTACAATGCTTTCTTGGTTGTATTAATTATGCCGAAGCATTTATTCAAGATTTAGTTACTCTTAGAGCTCCACTACAAAGAAACTTAAAAAAAATATAAGCTGGACTTGGGATATTACTGATCAAAATATATTACTACAAATCAAAAAATGTTGTAAACAACTCCCTAAATTAACTCTACCAATAAATGAAAAATTAATTATTGAAACCGATAGCTCTGATACTTGCTGGGGCACCATTTTAAAAGTAGTACAATAAAATAATGAAGTTCTATGTAGATACCCGTCTAGTGCCTATACACAAACTGAACAAAATTATCATATTAATGAAAAAGAACTGTTAGCAATCAAAAAAGCTATTAAAAAATTTGAGTTATTTCTAAACGAACACTTTATGGTCAGAACTGATAATAAAATTGCTATTTCTTTTATTTAAGGAAAAATTATTGATTCTTTACCAAATAAAGGATTAATTAGATGGAAAAGTTGGTTTTTCGCTTATCATTTTGATTTATAATGTACTGAAAGAAAAAGAAATGCTTTAGCTGACACTTTAACACAAGAATTTTGCAGATCATGAGTTCTATTCCAGACAACAAGCTAACAATGAAAAACTTAACAGATACACTAAATATTGATACATATTCAACCACTAAAGATTCCATCAAATCTAAAGACCACATATTAGAAAGTTATATGAAATTACTAGATCAACAATTATGGAAATTAGAATGTGAAATTGCATATAGTAATAAATTACTAACAGAATTACAGAATGTCAAAAAATATCTCCTCAGAGAAGTAGATGAAGATCAACTACCCTCGATTTCAGTAATACAAAGAAATACAGACAACGTCCCAACAAGTTAGACTTCAGAAAGTGAAATTAATCTATCAGCTACTTTCACAACTATTTTACAAAAGAAAGCGCCAAAATATAAAACCATATTAGAAATAGCTGAAAATTGGCAAAGATATTCCTTATGTTAGGAACGTATTAATGCTCAGATTTATTTCCATACATACGAAAAATATCATGTAGCATACATATACGTCATTACCGATGCCAAAATTATTCACGAATTATATGAGTCAGGATTAATCCGTATGATTTATCTTGAAGACTTATCAAGACTTCAAAAATTACCAAAAGTATTCTGTGAAGCTGTTGAAACTTTTTAAGCTGTTGTTAAACACTGGAATCTATATATCAAATTATTTCAAACTTATCCTGAGATACCCGAAGGCCAAATATCACTGATACAAATTGGCATCAGTAGTGAACCTTTTTATCCAAATATTCTATAGACAAATCATTTTATCAATGATAGAAAGATGAAGATCTATATCAAATCTGGATTGAAACTAGAAAAATTGACCCAGCAAATATTTGGGTATATCACTGCAGTGATAATTTATTTATATACAGTCACAGCAAAGCACTTACCAGACGCATTCATGTTGTCTTATACCAAAAATGGATAAATATGCTCCAAAAAAATATGATAAGAGCCAGTAAAAATATCAAGGAAAAGTTGTGTGAAAAAATACAAAAAGAAAATTACACCAATGTATCTACTGCAAGAAAAAACAAACGCTACAGGCATTTCGTGACAACTTGGAACAACGACAATAGTCAAAAATAACGCACTCATAAAAAGCAAGAATTATTGGCCGCATAGTCAAAAGTAACGTACTCAGAAAAAGCAAGATTATTGGCAGCATAGTAAAAAGTAACGCACTCAGGAAAATAATGAATTATTTGCTGCACCTAGAAAATAAAAGTTACAGCTATTATTTTCCCCACACAAGCAAAAGGCAAAAGTAGCATCAATTATTTGCCTCACTCAAGCAGAAGGAGCAGCAATTATTTGCCCCACTCAGGCTAAAGTAAAGGATCTACTCAACACCTATTGAAAGAGAAAAATTTATAAATGGAGAAATGAAGCAATAAGGCAGTTGGTCAAAGTAAGAGATAGAGTGGTGTGAGCATTGTATTATTTCCCTAAGTTCTTGTGTTGTGATCTAAAGAGAAGTTACATGTATTATAGCCTGTATGGCTAAATAATACTTCTCTATGACTATGTCTGTAAGTTTTTAATTTTATGTTTCTACATGCTACTATAAGGTTGTCTTACCTTCTTGCAATAATATATATACTATCTTATTGCTTGCATTTCGTGTTACATGAGTAGGAAACTAACGTCTTGTGCTCTACTCAAGTAATAGTATTTGTGGTCTTAGGTGTTGAGCAGTATCTTTCTCAAAAAATCCATGAGTGATTAAAGAATACTATATGAACCGGAGTAAGCAAGGTCAATCCGCCAAAAGGTCAAAGAATCGGTTAGTATTATGTTATGGCAAGAACATGAGATACTTATTGAAGCGTACTGCACCCATAAGACTAGAGCATACATTTGTAGTCAGGAAGAAGGTTTTTTAATCATGACTTCAAGAATAGAACAATTAGAAAAACAATTAGAAGAAACTACAAAATTGTTATGACAATTAATTACGATAAAGATAGAAAAAGTAAACTCTTCTGATGAAAAAAGAATGAAACAAATAGATAAAATAGAATAGATTATAGAATAGATAGAGCCCCAAAAAATGGTATCAGAGCTTGAAAAAGATCAACAGTGCAATGGTCATATAAGAACAAAAATTAAAGAAACATCTTAAAATAAAAGAATTAGAGGATGATATCTTCCATGCCTAAGCTCACTAAAGAATATCTGAATTCAATCAAATTCAAGAACTATTACAAATTAATATTTTAAATAACCAATTAGAAATCTTTACAGAATAATAATTATTCCATATTAAAGCACCTCTTGGTAATCTTAATGAATGGATAGTCCTTAATTATATGAATTTAAAACAACAAGATAAACTCGAGATCAAAACTAATAACTCTATATCCCCTCAGATGCAAGGAGCTATTCGTATTAATGAAATAATTGACATAGCAGAACCATCACAAGAATTAAAAGAATTAATCTCTGTTCTATACAAACATCAATTTATGAATACACCCCATAGTCCAATAATGGACACTGCTATGCATCAATCCGAGTTAACAACTGTAGGCAGTACCCAAGCTAGGTCAAGTAATAGTATGAGACAAATATTTGTACCAGCTACCACTAGGAATATACCTACACCTAGAGTTCAACAAAATTACAAATCGAACACTTGTTTAGCAGAACCAATTAGCAGACATTGAATATATCTAAACATTGACTGTTGCAAAAATATCTGGGAAGCCATTGACAAATCGACCATCGAAAATAGTTTAGCCATATATAATTATAATTTATAAGGAGAAGATGCTTATGCATTTATCAAAAATATATTAATAGGAATTTGTAAAAAATGGCTTATAGGATTAGAACCAGAACAAAGAGCTACCATTCGGTCTACATGTATGGCCAAAAACACTATAGGCACTCCGAGAAGATGGCCAACAGTATACGCAGATTATATTAAAAGTGGATTTTTAGGCTACACTATGCGTTACTCTATTGACGAAGAAAAAAATGAAAAAAAAATCCGAAATAGCAAAACAAAAACTTACTCTTTTAAGTATTTGTAAGATTTTCTATCTACAAGAATATAGCTGGGAGTATCAAAAATTCTTTTATAATATTCTATCTAATGATCGACCATTATATCTCAACATGTATTTCTACAAATTACCTGAACCATATAATACTATATGGAGTCAACAATTTACTCAAACATATCCAAATGATGTCACCCTAGGAAATAGAATACAATATTTCCAAAGAATGACTTACTTAAGCTTGCCAATAACTAGACCTCCATAAACAAAATGAAAAATATAAACAAGCCTTATGCTATCATAAAACTGACTTAGCCCATCAACGGGGATGTTCTAAAGAAACAAGAAATTGCAAAAACTGTAATAATAGTTATAAAAATAAAAAGAAAAAATTCTTCAAGAAAACTAATAAACAAAATTTCAATAATAAAAAATGAACCTTTCGAAGAAAACCATTTATTAAAAAACCAAACATTTGTAAATGTTGGTTATGTAAAGAAGAAGGACATTATGCAAACAAATGTCCCAAATGACAAAAAACTGCTAATATAAAATCTATTCAAATCATCGAAGAAAATGAATTAGAACCCATTTTCGATATCTTTGAAATCGAATTTGAAGAAGAACTTTATGAATTAACCGACACAGAAGAAGATTTAATTAATTCGGTGTGTTATCACGATACTGATTCAAACGAATACTTATATTCTGATTGATTGTATGACAGACATTGAAAAAATCTCTGAAGAAGCTATAATTATCGATGACCAATTTGAATATAATAGACATTTTACTCTTTTGGAAGAGGAATATAAAAAGATTAGAAAACAAAAATTATCTTTAGGAACAAAAGACTGTTTTGACATGCCTATACTACCTTGGAAAAAGACTGTATACTATACAATTCGCCAAGGAAAATATCCGATTGAAATAACAGAAGCACAGGGAAGTACAAAGATTCCTTTGTATAATCTTGTCATGCGAAATCAAGATTTACAAAAAATTCCACATCCCAAAAATATAAACATGTATTTTTTGGAGGTATTCAAATACTTATAAAAGCATATTTTCAAAAAGGTATTGATAGTCCCATAAAATTATGAATCTATGATGATTGAATAATTCATTCTAAAAAAGATGCCTTATTAGGAATTATACAAGGAAACTTATGTTATCAAACATTATTATTTAATCTACATCCAAATTATGCTATCAACATTAACGATGGACATTTAGATCAAACACTTACTTTAAAACACAAACTAGATCGTATACAATTATGACAAGGAAGTGTTGGCTATAGCATAACTTATCAAATGGCATATGCTTATAGTAATAACCATAATACCATCGTATTTAAAACTCATAATGAACCTATCCATCTCGATCCTCTATTTTCACAAATAGGACAAACTATACAACCCGATGAAGTTGATTATTCTACCTTGACACCACCACCAGATAACCTAGCTTTAGACTTTGGTGAAAGTAGCATAATTAATAAACATTTTAATCTACCATAAAAATAATGGAGTTTCAATGAAACAAATAAAGATTATCATGGCGTAAAACACTCTTGTCCTAATGACTCTAATATTTTATTTGGATTTTGGGATTTTAATAATAATCGACTTGATTTTCAACATACCATTTTAACAGATGATACAAAAAAAGGCAGAGTCTTAGTCGGTATGAATTTCTTAAAATAACATACTATTTCTTTTCCGATACTACTATAATAATTAACTTTACAATTATTCGATGACATCTTGGTTCACTTTCATAGCTATATACAAATTGAGATATATGTCCCCACTTATGAACCGATCCCTGTCCATGCTTTATGCGACACAGAGAGCAATATTTGCGTTCATAAACAATGGCTTATACCGCCCCACCTACCTTTACATCATGACAATTTACTCCTAGATACTTTCAATGGCCTCCGTACAATTACTACTTACTGGTCCAATAAATACATTTTACTCAATAACACTCTTATTAAAATTCCCAAACTTTGGTGCCTTACTGATAATGGTCACGACTTTGTACTCGACAATAATTTCTTCAAATTAATGCAAGCTATTACTCAATATATTGACTATATTGAATTAATTACTCCTTGTAAATACCTATTCTCTAGTCCATTCATCACAACACCCATTTCCCATTCTGCCGATTCTCCACCCAATTTTTGCAACCAACGTGGTGATTTAGATAAAATTATTCAATCTCACCTTTCCAACCCTTCATCCTTACACTTTTCCACCAAGCTCGACAAAATAAACAATGTACAACATTTTGCTGAAACCTTATTTTCCAAAACCTTTTCAAAAATCCTTCATAATTTTGGTCTAAAGACGATCATGTGACTCATATTGAACCACTTAACCCCTCTTTAGTTATCCGGGTTTGACCCATGAAATATACTAGTGATGATAAACTTGAATTTAAAAAACAACTCTCTGAACTACTATAGTTAAACCTCATCTCTCATAGTAATAGCTCTCACAACAATCCCCCTTTTCTAGTCCAAAATCATGCTGAGCAGGTTCGCGGAAAGGCTCGAATGGTTATTAACTATAAAAAACCTCAATGACAATACCAAATTTGATGGAAACTTTTTACCAAATATAGAAGTTCTTATTAATCAAATTAAAAATGCAAAGTGGTTTTCAAAACTTGACTGCAAATCTGGCTTCTGTCAGATTAAAATGCATCCAGACAGTAGGCACTCCCGGAAGATGGCCAATAGTATACGCAGATTATATTAAAAGTGAATTTTTAGGATACACTATGTGTTACTCTATTGGCAAAGAAAAAATAAAAAAATAATCCAAAATAGCAAAATAAAAACTTACTCTTTTAAGTATTTGTAATATTTGTTATCTATAGCTGGGAGTATCAAAAATTCTTTTATAATATTCTATCTAATGATCGACCATTATATCTCGACATGTATTTCTACAAATTATCCGAACCATATAATACTATATGGAGTCAACAATTTACTCAAACATATCCAAATGATGTCACCCTAGGAAGTAGAATACAATTTGCCAAAGAACGATTTACTGAAGCTTGCCAACAACTAGACCTCCATAAACAAAATAAAAGTAATAGCTCTCATAGCAGTCCCACTTTTCTTGTCTGAAATCATGCTGAGCAGGTTCACGGAAAGGCTTGAATGGTTATTAACTATAAAAAACTCAATGATAATACCAAATTTGAAGGATACTTTTTACCAAATAAAGAAGTTCTTATTAATCAAATTAAAAATGCTAAATGGTTTTCAAAACTTGACCAAATCACGGCATTAAAATGCTTCTGATCTTGAATTAGACATTTAGTACACCCCAAGGACATTATCAATGGAATGTTATGCTTTTTGGCTTAAAAAATGTACCACAAATATTTCAACAATGTAAGGATTATTTATTTTCTGAATTTAACACATTTTCACTAGTTTACGTTGATGATATTCTCATTTTCATTACTACTCTTCCAACACATTTAAAGCATCTTACGCTATTCACTGAAAAAGCATATAAACACGATATTGCATTAAGCAAAAAGAAAGTTGTCTTTGTTATGCTTGCTATTGAATTTTTAGGATTAAAAATTGATAACGGCGCGATCGAATTACAAGATCACATTTTACAAAAAATAGACAACTTTACAACGATAACAAAACAAAAAGACTTACAATGCTTTCTTGGTTGTATTAAATATGCCAAAGCATTTATTAAAGATTTAGCTACACATAGAGCTCCACTACAAAATAAACTTAGAGAAAATATAAGCTGGACTTGGGATATTACTCGTCAAAATATATTACTACAAATCAAAAAATGTTGTAAATAACTCCCTAAATTAACTCTACCAATAAATGAAAAATTAATTATTGAAATAGATAGCTCTGATACTTGCTAGGCGCCATTTTAAATGTAGTACGATAAAATACTGAAGTTTTATTATAAGAAATCCATACCGACTAAGACTCTGCCTTTTTCTGTATCATCTGTTAAAAGGGTATGTTGAAAATCAAGTCGATTATTATTAAAATCCCAAAATCCAAATAAAATGTTAGTTTCATTAGGACAAGAGTGTTTTACGCCCTGATAATCCTTATATATATTTGGTTCAGGTCGTGGTATTTATAAATTGGTAGGAATTAACATTGTATCGATATGGGAGCTATGGGAACTTATGTCTAGTAAAATTGGTAAGGCATCTTTTTTAGAATGAATTATTCGATCGTCATAGATCCATAATGTTATGGGACTATCAATCCCTTTTCTAAAATATGCTTTTATAAGTATTTGAATACTTCCAAAAAATACATGTCTATATTTTCCGGGATGTGGAATTTTTTATACATCTTGATTTCGCATGATAAGATTATACAAAGTAATCTTTGTACTTCCCTGTGCTTCTATCATTTCAATTGGATATTCTCCTTGGCAAATTGTATAGTATATAGGCTTTTTCCAAGGTATTATTATACGCATGTAAAAATAGTATTTAGTTCCTAAAGATAATTTTCGTTTTCTAATCTTTTTTTATTCATCTTCCGAAAGGGTTAAATGTCTAGTACGACATTTCGCTGAAACCTTATTTTTCGAAACCTTTTTAGAAAATCCTTTACAATTCTGGTCCAAAGATGAGCCTATGGCTCATATTGAACCACATAACCCCTCTTTAGTTATTCAGGTTCAACCCATGAAATATACTAGTGATGATAAACTTGAATTTAAAAAACAACTCTCTGAACTACTACAGTTGCACCTCATCTCTCATAATAATAGCTCTCATAGTATTCCCGCTTTTCTTGTCCGAAATCATGCTAAGCAGGTTCACGGAAAGGCTTGAATGGTTATTAACAATAAAAAACTCAATGACAATACCAAATTTGATGGATACTTTTTACCAAATAAAGAAGTTCTTATTAACCAAATTAAAAATGTTAAATGGTTTTCAAAACTTGACTACAAATCAGCATAGAATAAAATGCATCTGACGATCGAATTAAACATTTAGTACACTCCAAGGACATTATCAATGGAATGTTATGCCTTTCAGCTTAAAAAATGCACCACAAATATTTCAATGACATATGGATTATTTATTTTCTGAATTTAAGACATTTTCACTAGTTTACATTGATGATAATCTCATTTTCAGTACTACTCTTCCAACACATATAAAGCATCTTACGCTATTCGCTATAAAAGAATATAAACACAGTATTGCATTTAGCAAAAGAAAGATGTCTTTGTTACGCTTGCTATTGAATTTTTAGGATTAAAAATTGATAACGGCGTGATCGAATTACAAGATCATATTTTACAAAAAATAGACAACTTTACAACGATAACCAACCAAAAAGACTTACAACACTTTCTTGGTTGTATTAATTATGCTGAAGCATTTATTCAAGATTTAGCTACTCTAAGAGCTCCACTACAAAAGAAACTTAGAAAAAATATAAGCTGAACTTGGGATATTACTGATCAAAATATATTATTACAAATCAAAAAATGTTGTAAACAACTCCCTATATTAAATCTACCAATAAATGAAAAATTAATTATTGAAACTGATAACTCTGATACTTGCTAGGGCACCATTTTAAAAGCAGAATGACAAAATATTGAAGTTTTATGTAGATACACATCTGGTACCTATACACCAACAAAACAAAATTATTATATTAATGAAAAAGAATTGTTAGTAATCAAAAAAGCTATTAAAATTTTTGAGTTATTTCTAAACGAACACTTTATTGTCAGAACCGATAATAAAAATGCTATTTCTTTTATTAAAGGAAAAATTATTGATTCTTTACCAAATAAAAGATTAATTAGATGGCAAAGTTGGTTTTTCGCATATCATTTTGATTTAGAATATATTAAAGAAAAAGAAATGCTTTAGCTAACACTTTAACAAGAGAATTTTGTAAATCACGAGTTCTATTCCAGACAACGCGCTAACAATGGACAACTTACTAGATACACTAGATATGGATACATATTCAACCACTAAAGATTCCATCAAATATGAGGACCACAGATTAGAAAGTTATATGGAATTACTAGATCAACAATTATGAAAATTAGAATGTGAAATTATGTATAGCAATAAAATACTAACATAATTATAGAATGTCAAAAAATATCTCCTCAGAGAAGTAGATGAAGATCAACTACCCTCGATTTCAAAAATATAAAGAAATACGGACAACGTCCCAACAAGTATGACTTCAGAAAGTGAAATTAATCTATCAGCTACTTTCGTAACTATTTTCCAAAAGAAAGAGCCAAAATAGAAAACCATATTAAAAATAGCTAATAATTGGAAAAGATATAACTTATGTCAGGAACGTATTAATGTTCAGATTTATTTCCATACATATGGAAAATATCATGTTGCATACATATACGACATTACCGATGCCAAAATTATTCACAAATTATATGAGTCGGGATTAATCTGTATGATTTATCTTGAAGACTTATCAACACTTCAAAAATTACCAAAAGTATTCTGTGAAGCTGTTGAAACTTTTCAAGCTTTTGTTAAACACAGGAATCTATATATCCAATTATTTCAAACTTATTCTGAAATAGCCGAAGGTCAAATATCACTGCTACAAATTGGCATCAGTAGTGAACCTTTTTATCCAAAATATTCTACAGACAAATCATTTTATCAACAATAGAAAGATGAAGATCTATATCAAATCTGGATTGAAACTAGAAAAATTAACCCAACAAATATTTGGGTATATCACTGCAGTGATGATTTATTTATATACAATCACGAAAAACCTACCGAGCATGAAGTCTTATACCAAAAATGGATAAATATGCTCTACAAAAATATGGTAAGAGCTAGTAGAAATATCAAGGAAAAGTTTTATGAAAAAAATACAAAAAGGCAAATTACACCGATGTATTTAGTGCAAGAAAAAACAAATGCAACAAGTGTGTCATGACAACCTGGAACAACGATAATAGTCAAAAATAACACACTCATAAAAACCAAGAATTATTGGTCGCATAGTCAAAAGTAACGTACTAAGAAAAAGCAAGAATTATTGGCAGCACAGTAAAAAGTAACGCACTAAGGAAAAGCATGAATTATTTTTCACACCCAAAAAACAAAAGTTACAGCAATTATTTGCCCCACTCAGGCAAAAGGCAAAAGTAGCAGTAATTATTTTCCCCACTCAAGAAAAAGGAGCAGCAATTATTTGCCCCACTCAGACTAAGGTAAAGGAGCTAATCAGCACCTAACGAAAGAAAAAAATTCTATAAATGGAGAAGGAAATGAAGCAATAAGGCAGAGTTGGTTGGAGTAAGAGATAGAGTGGTGTAAGCTTTGTATTATTTTCCTAAGTTCTTGTGTTGTGATCTAAAGAGAAGTTACATGTATTATAGCCTGTATGGCTAAATAATACTTCTCTCTAACTATGTCTGTAAGTTTTTAATTTTTTATTTCTATATACTACTATAAAGTTATCTTACCTTCTTGCAATAATATATATTATCTTATTTTTTGCATTTTTGGGTTACGCCATGAGTAGGAAATGAACATCAGCTATGCTCTGTTACTCTGAAGTAATAGTATAGGGTTGTAATCCTAGGTGTTGAGCCTGTATCTTTCTCAGAAATCCATGTGTGATTAAAGAATACTATATGAACTAGAGTAAGTAGGGTCAATGCCCCAAAAAGTCAAAGAATCGGTTAGTATTATGTTATGGCAAGAACATGAGATACTTATAGAAGCGTATTGGACCCATAAGACTATAGCATACATTTGTAGTTAGGGAGAAGGTTTTTTAATCATGACTTCAAGAATAGAATAATTAGAAAAATAATTAAAGAAACTAAAAAATTGTTATGACAATTAATTACAGAAAAGATAGAAAAGTTAAACTCTTCTAATGAAAAAAGAAAGAAACCGATAGATAAAATAGAACAGATAGTAGAACAGCTAGAGCCCCAAAAAATGGTGTCAGAGCCTGAAAATGATCAACAGTTCAGTGGTCACTGTTCATGTTTTTATACATCATCATATACATATGAATCCACTTTCCATGCCTAAACTTGAATTTATTAATTAAATCACAACACAAGAAAAGGGCAGAGTCTTAGTCGGTATGGATTTCTTACAACAACATGTTCATCTCTAGTATATTTCATTAAGATAATACATGTAACTTCTCTTTAGATCACAACACAAGAACTTACGGAAATAATACAAAGCTCACACCACTCTATCTCTTGCTCCGACCAACTCTACCTTATTGCTTCGTTTCCTTCTCCATTTATAGAATTTTTCTCTTTCATTAGGTGCTGAGTAGCTCCTTTACTTTAGCCTGAGTGGGGCAAATAATTGCTACTCCTTTTGCTTGAGTGGGGCAAATAATTGCTGCTACTTTTTCCTTTTGCTTGAGTGGGGTAAATAATTACTATAACTTTTGTTTTCTGGGTGTGGCAAATAATTCATGCTTTTCCTAAGTGCGTTGCTTTTCCTGAGTGCGTTACTTTTTACTGTGCTGCCAATAATTCTTGCTTTTTTTGCGTACGTTACTTTTAGGTAGTCATTGTCTAATCCCTACTGAGGCTAATTATCCACCCATTGAGAAGCATTGCCAAGCTTTAATCTTTGCATTTTAAAAGCTACAACATTACATGCTTCCTCATAAGCTGAACTTAAAATCTAGGATCAATCCACTACAATATCTCATGACACGATCGACACTATCCGGACGGTTGGCATGATGGTCTATGATCCTTTCATAGTTTGAAATTACCTTCGTACCCCTCCGTGCCATGAAAGAACAAGCGCTAGCAAATTTCTTAGTAGCACAACCACTTCTTGCTGACTCTCCGCTTAGTGAAGATCTCTCCAATGAACAAATCATGAACTTAAGGGATACAAGCATTCATCGCTGGGAGATGTACTTTGATGGTGTGCATCCTTTCAAAGAGAAAAGGAACCACAATCTACTATTCCATGAAAGGCAAGGGTAGGAATTATTCTCTTAACTCTGGACTGTGATGTGATGAGATTCTCATATCATATGTCCAATCCTTGCACCACCAACAAAGCCAAATATGAGGCTCTGATTTCCAATCTGGAGTTATTCATTACTCTAAGCACTCAGAACATCAACATCTTCTAGGATTTTCACCTAATTGTTGACCAAATTGCTAGGTCCTATAAGGTTATAAAGCCTAAGCTCCATCACTACCATAAGTACACCATAGAGTTATTAGCCCAAATCCCAGAGTTTACCATTTATAAGATTCTTCGATGAGAGAATGCCATAGTGTATGCTTTAGCCAAGCTTGCTAAGGAGTTGGCATCTTCGAAGAATGAGTCCATATCAATAAAAGTCTAAAATAGACAAGTCTTATCCCTTATTGATATTGAACTCATCAAAAAGTACTCTCTTGAAGGGGAGGTTTTCATTGCCAAGAAGGACGAGGAGTTAGATTGGAGGCAACTATTCATGGGTTACCTAAATAAAGCCAAACTACAATAAGAAATATCCCAAGCCCATCAAATGAATCAGAGAGCACTTTCCTACGCTATTGTGGATGGTGTCTTGTACCAACAATATTTTGATCACATGTGGTTACATTATTTAGACAAGCATGAAGCCCATAAGATTGTGATCGAGGTACACTCAGGATTATGTGGAGCCAACCAATCCGATCTGAAGATTAATGCCAAGATGAAGAGACTAGGATATTACTGGCTACCGATGATTAAAGATTTCATGGATACGGCTAGGCAATGCCACCAATGTCAAATACATGGTGTGGTCCTGCTCCAACCACCCAAGATTCTACATCATACATCGGCCTCATGGCCAATCTAGTGTTAGGGTACCGACATAGTGGGTTCGATTGATCCTCCTTTTTTCAAGGATCATCAGTTCATCTTAGCTGCTACTAACTACTTTTCCAAATTGGCGAAGACAATTCTACTCAGAAAGGTCATAGCTTAGCATGTGCTCTAGTTTTTAAAGAACCATATCGTATATAAGTTTGGAGTGCCTTGACAAATTATATCATATAATGGTACTACATTCCAGAGCACCAAGATCTACTACTTCGCCTGTAGACATATCATAGATTGGAGATATTCTACTATCAACTACCAAAGGGAAAATGGCTTAACAGAAGCCTTCAACAAAACTCTCATCCAAATACTAAAGAAGACACTCGACAACAATAAGCGATAGGGGCAAGAGCAGTTAGTTGAATCCTTATGGGCCTACCGCACCACATATAGAACTCTAACTCATTCTACTCCTTTCTCATTAGTGTATGATTCTAAAATTGTTCTACCATTAGAAGTCCAACTCCCATCACTAAGGATAGTTATGGGTAGCAAGATCGTAACAGAGAAGAATGCCAAGTTGCGGTATGAAGAGCTTAAAGGTTTGGAAGAGAGATGCCTGGGGGCTACTCTAAGTTGAGATAATGCCCCAAGTGGCACTCACTCAGTAACTACTCTATGTAAGGTTGATGTGCTACCTTTATAGTGTGTCATCTAGTGTCTTCTTGCTTTGGAGGATGTAAGTCTGCTATGCTTTCCTTCCTTACCTGGCCACTGCACACCGATGAGAGCCTTGTTAATTTGGTAGGCCTTATTATGTGGCCAGTAAGCTACCTGATGTTGGCTTCATTTAAGAGGATGTGAGTCTGCTATGCTTTCTTCTTGGATTAGCCTTTGTGAACTGACTGGGTCGAGTATTTTTGAAGTTTAAGATAAGTCCCCTAACAGCTCCTTTCCTCCTTACTGCTTCAAGTCTGGGTCTAGTCCTTCCTCAGGGCTCCCCGCATAATAGTCACTCTAGGTTAGATAGCATCTATCCCACTGATGATAGACTATCCCAATGATTAGTTTCACTTAGAAAGTTGTAAGCCTACATGCTTTCTTTTGAGGTTGATCATTGCACACCGACGGGCACCTTAGGTTGGTTGGTTTTCACTATGCTGATGGATACACCACTTATGTTGATGGATACACCATAGGTTGGTTGGTTCTCACACCTTAGGATACACCACTTATGAAAGATGTAGGTTTGATACACTTTCTCCTTGAGTTAGACATCGTACACCTTTAGGCTTTCTTTTCCATGGCTCACGATAACGCCCCTAGCAGCACCTCCCCTGTGAGCACTATATTTGGATTACATCTTTTGCGACCATATTTAGACACTACCGGGTTGCTATTAGATTGGATAGTTCCCCTTTTCTAGTAACCACTCCTATGGTTGGAGAATCGATCATGTGGATGTGCAGATTCTCCTTTAGTCTAGTAAATCTAAGATAGGTCAAAGCTGACATAGCCCCTTTTCAGTGTGGTCCCTTGCACACCAACAGGGTCCACGAAAACATATAAACAAAATATATATTCACTTGTGGATTAGGAGGACACCCCTAGTGGCACCTTTTCCCTAGCAGGTATCCTATTTTAGGATAGTGTCAACAAAACTCCTTATAAGAATTGCCAGATTACTCTTGAATTTATATAAGTCCCCAACGACATTCAAGCAGTAGTCACCCCTAAGTCGGGTTCAATTTGTTGTGCTACCAACATGTCACCCCAACGTTTGTCCCTACTTTAGAAGATGTAGGTCTACTATGCCTTCTTCTTAGCATAGTCATTACACACTAAAAGGCAACCCCTTATGTTAGCTAGCTCTACCCTATGGCAAGTAGGCTATCCCTTTGGATTTGTAAATTTGAGATAGGATAACTCCAATATTGACCCTTCTCAGTGGGTCCATCGCACACCGATATGGTCCATAATTTAAATCTATCAAATTTTACTGAGCTCGCATCCCCAGTGGATATGCCCTCAATTTGAAATAAAACTAAACCAAACAAACTTTATCAAAGCACATGAAATTAAGATAAAATTATTTTTAACTACTTTTGAGTTGATATGAGTCCCCAGCGGCATTCACTCAATAGTCTCCCTAGGTCAGGTTCAATTTGTTGTGCATCTAATAGGTCACCCCGACAGTTTTTCCTCACTTTGGATGATGTAAGTATGCAACGTCTTCTGCCTAGCATAACTGTTGCACATTGAAAGGAAACCCCTTAGTTTGGCTAGCTCAACCCTGAAACTGGTAAACTATCCCTTTGTATTTGTAAACCTGAGTTAGGTCAAGGCTAATATAGCCCCAGCTCAATGGGTCTATCACACATTGATAAGTTCCATACATTAACTCAGATTAAATTAAACCCAATCTTATTTTCTCAGTGGAGTTAAATCACACCCCTCTCACTAGTGGAGCCCCATATCATATATCAATACATTAAGCAAATAAATCAAATTCAAAACGAACCTCCCTAGTGGAGCCAAACTAAACCAACTCCCCCAATAAGTCTAAATCAAAGAAATCCAACCAAACTCTTATCCACATCGATACATCCCAAAATAAATCTATGAAATCAAACTCGAATCCTAATCCCTAGCAGATTACCCAAACTTACTTCCCTAGTGGAAGGTTCATATACCCGATCCCTAACAGACTGGAGCCCATATCTCCAACAAATATGCCTCCACGTCAATTAAAACAAATTTATTAAAGTCAATTTAATCTTAATCCTTGGAAGATTATGGACTCTTATCCCTAACAGATCTTCTTTCCATAAATCATATAATCAAATCAAATTCAAACCTTAGCCCCAATAGATTTTCTTCTTCTATGCCCTCAACATAGACCACTCACATGTCATGTCCAATGCATGTATGATCCCCTAGCAGATCTCCCTCCAAGTCCTTGACATGGAATTCTCAGCAAATCTTATTTCTTCTCTTTTGCACACCTTTAATGCTTCAACCATAAGCCTAATAATGTATTCCTTCAAATTACATCATCTTAACATAGTAAACAACATTTTATGATTTATGATGGTGCAAGCTCAAACTAACTATACAATATCATGCTAAACATATTATAGTGTGAATTAACACACTATATTATATTATAAAATATGGTGTTATATTGTAATTTGCTATAATATAATATATTGCCAGACATTACACCTCATTAGAATCACTTAAAAGGAACAAATAACCAAATTTCTCAAAATATGAATAAAATTGTTATTTTTTTATTGGAAATGGTATAAAATCGCATAATTTTAGTGTTGCTTCTTTGTATGTGCCACGAATTTGCCTAAATTCTTCCATCTCAACCATCAAATTTAAATTTTTGTGAGTTTTGACCCAATGTATTATAACAAAAGTAAAACATACTAAAATGTACAATAACATTTTGTAACACACCACCCCAGTTCATTTTCGATCTTCACTTGGCACATTCTTAAGCATTATATCCCTGTGGATGCTAATCTTTTAAAAAAAGGTTTCCACCTCCCCACACCCCCTCTAAATATCATTATTGTTATCACATTGAAAGTGTGGATCATGTTTTATGAATGACCCTATTCTTTGCTAGATTGTGGGTGTATGATAATGTTTTTAATTTCCATTTTAATGGCTCACTTTCTATTATGCAACTTCTTGAAGCATGTTTCTCTCATGCTTCTCAGGGTCATGTTAAAATTATCTTAGATATTACTATTCTTTGGTATATTTGGATGGATAGAAATGATGCAAAGCACTGTAATATTCCTATGAATTATAATCGTATTATTGCTAGATCTAAATATAAAATTTTGTTTATTTTTAAAGCCAATCTTCTTACTTACTCCAATTTTAAAGGGTACAAGTCTATGGCCTTCAAATTTGGGATTAACCTTCCTACTTGTAATGTTTCTTCCAACTAGAAAATTATCCATTAGATTAAACCTAATCATAATTACATCAAGGTTAACACTGATGGATTGATCTCTAATTGTTGTTATGGTTGTGGTGGGATTTTGAGAGATCATGGTGGCAAGGTAGTTTCTACTTTTGTTGCCCCTTTAGATCCTTATTCTGTTTTATTTGCTAAACTTAAAGTCATTCATCATGCCATTTCCATTTATTTACAAAGAGGTTTTCCTAATATCTGGGTTGAAGTTGATGCTCTCCTTCTTTTAGATTTACTTAAGTATGACTTCCATGGCAATGTTGAAGTGTTTTATTTGCTTTATCATACTAGGACTCTTCTTGCTAATCTAGATTTTCAAATTTCTCATATCAATAGAAAAGGAAATTCTTGTGCTAATTTTCTTACCAACTTAGGGGCCAAGTCTTCCAATTTGCAAATGTTTTCTAATGAAGATCTTCCTTTTTTATTAAGGGGTCTTATTAGTCTAGATAAAATTGGGTTGCCTTATCTTAGAAGCTTTTATCTCTTCTTTCCTTCTTTGTGTTTTTGGATTACTCTGTGTGGATGGTTTTCCTTAGTTTTGGATATTTCCTCTACTGGTTTGGATTTGAGTTATCTCTTCTCCTAAACCTAATTTTGTTCTCTAGTATGAATTTTTCTTATTTTTTTGATTGGTTGGGGTTATTTTTCATTCCTTTGGTTTTCTACTATAGTTTTTGGTTTCTAGTTTTTTTGTCTCCATTCCTGGTGGAAGTCGGGTTTGCAGCAGGTGGAGGCTGTTTACTTATCTTCTGGTTATTATGGTACTCTCTTCCTGTTTGCTCCTTGCTATGGTGGAATTAGGTTATTTTGGTGATGGGCAGGGTTTTCTCCCTGGCTTTATTATTCTTGTGTGGTTTTTTGGATTTGGTTATTTAATGGTTGGGTTTTTCTGCAGCCTAATTTGTTTGGTTAGGTTTACGAGTTGGGAGGTTGCTAGTAAATTCTAGATGTCACTATTATCCCTTCCTGGGCTTTGTTATTTTTTCTACCATTGGTTCTGGTTCTTATTTTGTGATTATTTTATTAAGTTTTTCTAGGGTGGTTACTTTGTGGTTGGATGGCTCATCGCCTACTTATTTCTTACTATTTAGGGTGGTTCTTCTACGTGCTTTTGGTTGCCCCTTTTCTCATGAGTTTATCCCTTCCCCTTGCTTTTGCTATTTGGGGTGTGGGATTCTTAGGTGGGGATTGCTCATCGGATAGTGGTTTTTGGTAGATGTGTTTTTTGTACTCTTGTTATTTTGATGGGTTAGGTGACTTTGAGGGTTTACTTTGTTGTAGCTTGGAGAACTATTTTTTGTGGCTCTTTTACCCTTACTTTGTTTCTACTTTGGTTTATTTTGAGGATGGATGTCTCGGCTTGTTGTATCCTCAGTAATGGGTTGGTCCTCCTCCGTATTACTGAGGTTTTGGTTGTGGGTTTTGTTCTGAAGTGGCTAGCTAATGACTCCTGGTTGGCTGTTATTTGACCATCGGTGATGGTGGTTATGTTGGGTCACTATTGTACTGCTATTTTTATCAGTTGGCTTATTTTTTGTCTTACTAGGCTTCTTATTATTCTGTCTTTAGTCGCTGTTATCTCTAGCTTTCTAAATTGGATTTTTCTTTCCTTTGATTGGGATTGGCAGCTGCTGTCTATTTCTATCTTTCGAAGTATCTTGATGTTTGTCTTGATGATTGTTGTTGGACTTTGTCTTGATGGTTACGGAATTGATGATTTGGATCTTCTATTGTTGAGGTGGTTTGCTTTTAGGCCTTTTTGGCTAACTATTTGGATTAATTTGGCTAGGCTAGCTGATGGAGTCTTTATTTTGGCAAAATATTCTTCATTCTTTGGTATTTGTCTTTGGGAAATTATTGCTTATTTATTGTTACTATCTTCTTGGTTTCCTCATTGGCGCCTTCACTTTCATGCTATTAGGCTTATTAGACTAAGTTTTATTGCTATTGGCTCTTTGCCTGTCCTCTTGATGGAGGATCCTATAACTTATGTGTTTCATTTTGCCTTTGGATTGTCTCTATTTAGTGCTTTTTCTCAAATTATGAGGTTTGCTCCTATTGATTTTGTTATCCATTCTTGGTGGTGGCTTTGGTGGTTCTCCTTTGGGTTTGCTACTATCCTGGTGGATTACCTCTATATCTATCATATTGAGCTTTATATCTTTGATTGCTCGGTGTTTGGAGGCTATTTTTTCTTTTTGGAGGATTTTGTAGGTTGGCGCGATGATTGTCCTTGGATAAGGTGCTACAAGAGGTATGTTGGCAATGATGGCTTTGATGTTTTCCACTCTTTTGGCTGGTAACGCTATATGTAATTATAACCCTTCACCTGAAGTTTGGATGCTTACATATAGTGTTGCTCCTTGAAATGATTGTAATTGAGCCCAGGCCTTCTTTATCTTATTCATTTTATCTACTTTCACTCTTTATGCTTGATTAATTACTTGATTAATTGTACTCATCCTTTTAAAAGCATTTCATAGATCTCTTTTATAGGTTTGGAGACTACTCATGGTGGATCGTGCTAGTTTCAAAAGGATTAGATGGAGTTTGTTGCAGCTTACATGGATTTTCATTTGTTGATTTCTATTTTTGTTTTCCTTTGCTTGCTTTCCTTAACTATTGTAATAGTTAGTGGGCTTATCTCTTTAGGACCTTTTGTAGCTCTTTGAGCATTAGCTTAGAGATTTGCCCCCTCTAAGACTTTGTACAATTTATTTATGGTAATAAAATCTCCCTAATTTCCCTAAAAAACTATAAACTCTAAACCCTAAACCCTGAATCCTAAAATCTATAACCCTAAACCCTAAACTAACCCTAAACTGTAAGAATGGGTAGAACCTTGATGGCAGGAACATCACCATCAACTAGGCTCAGTCTAGATCTTGTGGTGGAGGTGAAGGCGGAGGAGGTGATTATCACAGTGGTGGTGGGGGATCTAGAGGTGTTGGTGCATATGGAGGTGGTGGTCGAAGAAGAGGTTGTTATGGAGGCGGGAAGATCGACAGAGGTTACATCCATGGTGGTAGTAGCGAGAAGATCATGATATGATGGCGGATCACTCGAGAGGCTAGTGGTTATGTGTCTGGAAAAATTGAAGAATGGGCGATCGCTGCTTATGGAACTATGTCTTCTGATAGTGATAGTTCAACTTATCTAAGGCTTTTGATTTGCTCTATGGGTGCTCATTTTTGATCTATGTCATCGCTTATGTTGTAGAAAACTTGGGGTGCTACTTGGTTGATGAAATCGAAAAGAAGAAATGTTGAATTTGAATTTGTTCTCTCTTAAAAAAAACTTAAAACCCTAAAGGACCCTAAACCTTAAATTAAAACTTAAACCCTCAACCTAAAACCTAAATCCTAAACCCTAAACCCTAACAAGCTAAAAACCTAAACCTAAACTAAAGAAATCCTAAAAATAAAATAAATAAAAAATCTAAACCAAAATAAAATAAAATAAAAACATAAATTAAAACCTAAACCTAAACCTAAACCTCAACTAAAAGAAAATAAAATAAAAATAAAACTAAAATAAAATAAAATAAAAACCTAAACTAAACTAAAATTAAAAACCTAAATAAAATAAAATTAAAGTTTAAAATAAAATAAAATAAAAACTAAATAAAAACAAAAAACTATAAAATAAACCTAAAAATAAATAAAAAATAAAACTTAAACCCTAAACTACAAAATGACTAAACCTAAAATAAAAATAAAATAAATCTAAACTTAAAATAAAATAAATAAATCAAAACCTAAAATAAACTAAACCTAAACCAAAACTAAATAAAATAAAATAAACTAAAGAAAACCTAAACTAACTAAAATAAAATCTTAAAATAAACTAAACCTAAACCTAAAAAAAATAAAATAAAAACCTAAACTAAACCTAAGATAAAATAAATCATAAAATAAATAAACTCAACTAAAATCCCAAACCTAATAAACTAAAATAAAACTAAACTAAATAAAATAAAAAAAATAAACCTAAATAAAATAAAATAAATAAACTCAAATAAATTAAATAAACTACCTACTGGTTTGCTTAATTTTAAAAAAAACCCTAAACCCTAAAACTACCCTACCTCCCCACCCACAAAACCCTAAACCCTGAGCCTAAACCCACACCCTAAACCCTAAACCCTAAACCCTAAACCATAAACCTAAACCCTAAACCTTAAATTCTGACCCTAAACCCTAAACCCTCCCCCCCTAAACCCTAACCCCCTTACCATAAACTAACCTTCCCTAAATCTAAACTAACCTAAACCTAAGAATGTAGAAATTTGATGGCAGAACATCTCTTAGCTATATGTCACGGTAGTGGAGGCGAAGGTAGAGGTGGCAGTTATCATAGTGGTGGTGGGGGGATCTAGAGGTGCTAGTAGATATCGAGGTCATTATCAGAGCAGTGGTGGTTATGAAGGCGGGAAAAGCGATGAAGGTTACAGTTGTTGTGGTGATGGAGGGATAGATCGGGGATATGATGGTGGATCCTACTACTCAAAGGAGGGGGTGGTTCCGATGGGAACTGGAGAGACTGAAAATGGCCGATTCAATCTACTACTTATTGAACTATGTATTTACAGTAGAGATAGTTCTACTTATCTAGGGCTTTTTATTTGCTCTGTGGGTGCTCATTTTTATCTATGTCATCGCTTGTGTCTTAGAAAACTTGTGGTGCTTCTTGGTTGATGAAATCAAAAAGAAGAAATGTTGAACTAAATTTTTTCTCTATTAAAAAAAACCCTAAACCTAAATCTAACTAAACTAAAACCCTAAACCTAAAAAACCCAAACCTAAACCTAAACCACAAACCCTAAACCCTAAAACCTACCACACACCCTAAAAACCCTAAAATCCTAAATCCCAACCAACCCTAAACCTCTAACCTAAACCCTAAACCTCCATAAACCTAACCCACAAAAACCTCCACAAACCCTAAACCCCAAACCCACCACACCCTACTCTCCTAAACCCTAAACCACTACCCCAACCCTAAACCCTGTCCTAAACCAAACCCTAAACCATAAATGTCATTGTCTAAGAATGACCTAATCTTAACATAGCTATGGTAAAGAAATTGTCCGACTTTCCCTTGAGTATTAGAGATTTGAATACCTAAACCAAATTATATTACCATTTATTATATTAAATGTAGCATCATATATTTGAGCATGTAGTGATGTGCTTTTGGATGTTATAAGATATTTTTTGAAATGTTTTAGTTTGTTATTATGGTATTGTTATTATAGTTATATTAATATAAATCATAAAAATATTGATTTAATAAATTAGATGATGAAATTTGTTAAATTTGAGTGGGAATTAGGTTGTAGTACAAAAATGTGCTATCCACTTGTAGTCTAAAAGTAAGATTTTATGTTCAAAATAAATATTATATGTTGTAGCATAGTATAGCATCATATATCATAATATATTATTCTGTGCATTTTAAATTCTTTTAGTATTTTGCAATCATGGAGTCGAGCCTACACTAGCATTATTTATAAAAATTTTGATTTAGACTTTAAAAAGGTGGAATTTTGCCAAATTCATAATAGGTAGAGCATGGCTTCATAATATATTATTTCAATTTAAAATATGTAAGTGATATGACTAAAATATATAGTTTTTATTATTTAGACTAATTTTATGATTTTTTTTATCTTAAGCAATCTCTTGTGATGTGATATGCAATATAATATAATATAATATGTTATAGAGTATTATAATATAGGATGTCATAACATAGTGTAGCATCATGCATTATAGCATACTATTATGTATTACTACTTGTTGTTTAGCATATTTTAGTTTGTTATAGTATGATGTAGTAGATTTTGTACTAGTATAATTCATAAAAATATTGATTTATAGGCTGAGATGATGGGATTTGACCAAATTTAAGGTAAGCTTTAGGGAACATCATTGGGGGTGTGCTATGGTGTGTCATTTAATCAAAATAATGGAATTTTGCATCCAAAATAAATGTTCAGTTTTCAACCAAATTTTATAAATTTTTTGCTTAAAGTGATTCATTTTAAAGGTGTAATGTAAGATAATATATTATATGAAAGGATATTAAAATATAATGTACATAACAATAACTTCACATATATGAATGTGGTGGTGTGTTACTAAATGTTATTGTACATTTTAGTTTGTTTTACTCTTTTTATAATACATTGGGTCAAAACTCACAAAAATGTTAATTTGAAGGTTGAGATGGAAAAATTTGGGCAAATTCATGGCACACACCAAGAAGCAACACCAAAATTATGCTATTTTGGACCATTTCTAATAGAAAAATAATAATTTTACATCCAAAATGAACATTATTCATATTTTGAGAAACTTTTATTATTTGTTCCTTTTAAGTGATTCTAATGTGTTGTAACATTAGACAATGTATTATATTTTACCAAATTATAATATGTTATAAATATAATTTTACCAAATTATATTTAACATCATATATTATGATATAATATAGTGTGTTAATTCACACTATAATATGTTTAGCATGATATTGTATAGTTAGTTTGAGCTTGCATGATCACAAATCATAAAATATTGATTACAATGTTAAGATGATGTGAATGAATACATAGTTAGGCTTTTGGTTGAAATATTAAAGGTGTGCATAAGAGAAGAAATAATATTTGATGAGAATTCCATGTCAAGGACATGGAGGGAGATCCGTTATAGGATCACGCATGCATTGGACATGACATGTGAGGGGTCTATGTCACGGGCATAGAAGAAGAAAATCTATTGGGGATAAGGTTTGAATTTGACTTGATTATATGATTTATGGAAAGAAGATCCATTGGGGATAATAATCTATAATCCATTGGGGATTAAGATCGAATTAACTTTAATTTGATTTGTTTTAATTGATGTGGAGGCATATTTGCTAGAGATATGGGCTCGAGTTCGCTGGGGATCAAGCATATGAACCTTCCACTAGGGAAGCAAGTTCAGGATTCCGCTGGGGTTTGGGATTTGAGTTTGATTTCATAGATTTGTTTGGGGATGTATTTGCTAGGAATAAGAGTTTGGTTGGATTTCTTTGATTTATACTCTAATAGGGGAGTTGGTTTAATTTTGCTCCATTAGGGCGGTTGGTTTTGAATTTGATTTATTTGTTTGACTTGTTTATATATGATTTGGGGCTCCACTAGGGAGAAGGGTGTGATTTAACTCCACTAGGGAAAATTAGATTGTGTTTAATTTAATCTGAGTTAATGTAATGATCCCATCGATATGCGATGGACCCACTGAGATGGGGCTATATCATCCTTGGCTGACTGTGCTAGGAAGAAGGCATAGTAGACTTAATCTTCCAAAGTGAGGAACAACCATTGGGGTGACCTATTGGATGCACTATAAATCAAACCCGACCTAAGGCGACTACTGAGTGAATGGCACTGGGGACTTATGTCAACTCAAAAATAGTCAGGATTAATTTTATCTTAATTTTATGTGATTTGATTTGGTTTGTTTGGTTTAATTTGATTTCGAATTGAGGGCAAATCTACTGTGGATGTGAGCTCGATCAAATTTGATAGATTTAATTTATGGACCATGTCTTTATGATGGACCACGAGAAGGGCTATATCAAACTTGTCCTATCTTAGATTTCTAAATCTAAAAGGATAGTCTACTGGCCGTGGGGTAGAGCTGGCCAACCTAAGGGGTTGTCTGTCGGTGTGCAATGACTATGCTAGGAAGAAGGTGTAGTAGACTTACATTTTCTAAAGCAGGGAGCAACCACTGGGGTAACCTTTTGGTAGCACAACAAATCAAAGTCGACTTAGGGGGGACTCTTGGTGAATACCTCTAAGGACTTATATCAACTCAAGAGTAGTCAGGTGATTCCAATAGGGAGTTTTGTTGACACTGCCCTAAAGATAGGATATCTGCTTGGGAAAATGTACCACTAGGGGTGTCTTCATAATCCACAAGTGAATATATTTTTTTATATGTTTATGTGGACCCTATTGGTGTGCGAGAGACTACACTGAGAAGGGGCTATATAGGCCTTGACCTATCTTAGATTTACTGGACCAAGGGAGAATCTGCACATCCACAGGATGGATTCTCCAACCATAGGGGTTAGGAAAGGAAAATCCAATCGATAGTACAGGGTAATGTCTAAATGGGGTCACAAAGGATGTGATCCAAATATAATGCCCATAGGGGAGGTGTTGCTAGGGGCGTTATCCTGAGCCCTAGAAAAGAAAGCCTATAGGTGTATGATGGCCAACTCAAGTAGAAAGCATAGCAGACTTACAACTACAATGAGTGGAGTATCCTAAGTTGTGAGAACCAACCAACCTAAGGTGTATCAGTCAGCATGAGTGGTGTATCAATCGGTATAGTAAGAATGAACCAACCTAAGGTGTCTGTCGATGTATAATGATCAATCTGTAAGGAAAGCATATAAGATTATAACTTTCCAAGTGAAACTGATCATTGGGATAATCTATCACTAGTGGAACAAATGCTATCTGTTCTAGAGAGAACACTAAGTGGGGATCCCCAAGGATAAACTAGACCCGAACATGAAGTAGTTAGAAGGGAAGGAGCCACTAAGGGACTTATCCTAAACTATAAATAAACTCGATCCAATCAGTGCACGAAGGCTAATACAAGAAGAAAACGTAGTAGACTCACATCCTTTTAAATGAAGCCAACATGAGGTAGCTTAACTAGGCCATTAAGGCCTACCAAACTAATAAGACGCTCATCGGTGTGTAGTGGCCAAGTAAAAAAGAAAATCATAGCAGACTTACATCCTCCAAAACAAGAAGACCATTAGAGTGACTCACTAGCAGGGTAGCACATCAGCCCAACCTAGAGCAGTTACTCAGTGAGTGTCATTGGGGGCATTATCTCAACTTAGAGTATCCTGAGACAAATGATATGTGTTTGTTTTACATGTTTGTGTGTAGTTTATATTCATGTTATGTCGATGAAGGATAGAATGCCACTCGAGTTCCTTACATCTACCCTAAACACATCATTACTAATTCACAAACAAAAATACTTTTGACATGGAAAAAATGAATTCGAAATAGAATTTTCATTGATGATAATTATTTTCAAACATGATTTATAATATTTCTTTAAGTAGAGCCCATTGCTTGAAAGCATTGGGTGCTCTCCTTTATGATTTATAAGATGATAAGATCCTCCATGGTAGGCCTTCTCTATGGCTAAAGGGTCTTCCCAAGTGGGTTCAAACTTGCTTCCCATCTTATGACAGGCAACAATCAGTCTCCTTAGAACTATAATAAACTCTTTTACTTGAAAAGCTCTAGGATTGACCAACTTATTATGAGCTTGAATCATTTTAGCTTTGTACAACTCAAGGTTTTGGCATGCTCACAGGCATCTCTCCTCGAAACCTTTGAGCTCTTCTAATTGAAACTTTGTATTTTCCTCTATTGTGATCTTGCTACCCATAGCTATCCTTAGTGATGGGAGTTGGACTTCTAATGATAGAATATCTTTAGTCCCATACACTAAAGAGATAGGAGTAGACTGAGTTGGAGTTCTATATGTGGTGCAATAGGCCCACAATGCTTCAACTAACTACTCATGCCATTGTAGCTTGTTGTTATCGAGTGTCATCTTTAGTATTTATATGAGAGTTTTGTTGAATACTTCTGCTAAGCCATTTTCCCTCAGGTAGTTGATAGTAGAATATCTCCGGGCAAAGTTGTTGATCTCGGTGCTCTTGAATGCAGAACCATTATCAAATATAATTCATCGAGGCACTCTAAACCTTATCGATATGGTTCCTAAAAAATTGGAGCACATGCTGAGTTGTGGCCTCTCTGAGTAGAATCACCTTAACCCATTTGGAAAAATAGTTAGTAGAAGCTAAGATGAATCGATGACCCTTGCAAGAAGGAGGATCAATCTGACCCACTATGTCAGTACACCATCACTCGAATGGCCATGAGGCCAATGTATGATATAGAATGTTGGGTGGTTGGTGTAGGACCACACCGTGTATTTGACATTGGTGGCATCGCCTAGCTATATCCATGCAATCTTTGATCATCGATGGCCAGTAATATCTTAGTCTCTTGATCTTGGATTTCATCTTCATATCAGATTGGTTGGCTCCACATAATCATGTGTGTACCTCGGTCATGATCTTATGAGCTTCATGCTTGTCTAAATAATGTAACCACATATGATTGAAAGATCGCTGGTATAAGACACCATCCATAAGAGCATAGGAAAGTGCTCTCTACTTTATCTGATGCACTTGGGACTTCTCTTGAGGTAGTTTTCCTTGATTTAAGTAATCCATGAATGGTTGCCTCCAATCTTACTCCTCGTTCTTCTTGGTAATGACAACTTCCCATTCAAGAGAGTACTTTTTGATGAGTTCAATATCAATAAGGGATAAGACTTGTCTATTTTGGACCTTTATTGATTTGGACTCATCCTCTGGGCATGCCAACTCCTTGGCAAGCTTGGATAAAGCATACACTATGATGTTCTCTCCTTGAGGAATTTTATAAATGGCAACCACTTGGATTTGGGCCAACAACTCCATGGTGTACTTGTGGAAGTGATGGAGCTTAGGCTTTATAACCTTATAGAACCCAGTTATTTGGTTGGTGACTAGCTAAGAATCCTCAAAGATGTTGATGTTCTAGATGCTTAGAGTAACAACTAACTCTAGACTGTTAATCAAAGCCTCATATTTAGCTTCATTGTTGGTGCAAGGATTGGACAGATGACATGAAAATCTCATCATATTATGGTCCAGAGTTAAGAGAACTATTCCAACCCCTGCCTTTCCTTGAATAGTAGATTATGGCTCTTCTCCTCTTTGAGAGGAAGTTGCACCATCAAAGTACATCTATAAATGGTGAATGTTAGTATCTCCTATGTTCATGATTTGTTCATTGGGGGGATCATCACTAAGTGGAGACTCAGCAGGAAGTGGGTGTGCTACTAAGAAATCCACTAGCAGATGTCCTTTCACTACACGAAGGGGTATGAAGGTAATGTCAAACTACGAGAGGATCATGGACCATCATGCCAACGATCCAGATAGCAATGATCATGTCATGAGATACTATAGTGGATTGATCCTAGAGATTAAGTTCACCTTATGAGGAAGCATGTAGTGTTGTAGCTTTTGGGATGCATAGATTAAAAGTAGGCAATGCTTCTCAATAGGTGAATAATTAGCCTCGTCAGGGATTAGATGATGGTTGAGGTAGTAAAGTGTATTTTCCTTCCCTTTTCCTTGGCTTGGGCCAACAAAGTACCAACGGAGTCATCTAACGTAGCAGTGTAAAGTATGAATGACTTGCCCGAGATAGGGGATGCTAAAACCTCGCATCGTAATGCTTGATGTCTTCAAAGGCATGCTCACACTTATCATTCCCCTTAAACTTGGCATCCTTTCTAACTAGTGCTGAAAATGGCTAACATCTTCCCGATAGGTTGGATATAAAGCATCTTAGTTACGCCAACAGCCCTTAGAATGATCTAAGTTGAGTTAAACTTTTAGGGGGTGGTATTTCTAATATCACCTTGATCTTCTCCAGATTGATTTCAATTCCCTGATGTTGGTTGATGTTCTAGATGATTAGAGTAATGACTAACTCTAGATCACCAATCAGAGCCTCATATTCAGCTTCATTGTTGGCGCATGGATTGGATAGATGATAAAGAATCTCATCACATCATGGTCGAGTTAAGAGAACTATTCCAATCAAAGCCTTTCCTTGAATAGTAGATTATGGCTCTTCTCCTCTTTGAGAGGAAGCCGCAATATCAAAGTACATCTCCCAGCGATGAATGCTAGTATCCCCTATGTTCATGATTTGTTCATCGGGGAGATCATCGCTAAGTAGAGACTGAAGTGGGTACTTGCTAAAAAAATCCTAGTGCTTATCCTTTTTTATAGCATGGAGGGGTATGAAGGTAATGTCAAGTATGAGAGGATCATGGATCTTAGATATTAAGCTTACCTTATGAGGAACCATGTAGTGTTGTAGCTTTTGGGATGCATAGATTAAACTAGGTAATGCTTTCTCAATAGTTGGATAATTAGCCTCATAGGATTAGATGATGGCTGAGGTAGTAGAGTGCATTTTCCTTCCCTTCATCATTGGCTTGGGCCAACAAAGCACCAAGGGTGTCCTCTTACATAATAGTGTCAAGTATGAACGACTTGCTAGGAAAAGGTATGCTAGAGTGGTGGTCATCGTAATGCTTGATGTCTTCAATGGCATGCTCACACTATGTCCCACTTAAACTTGGCATCCATTTTGATAAGTACTGAGAATGGTTGACATCTTCCCGATAGGTTAGATATAAAGCATCTTAGATACCCCAGTGGCCCTTGGAATGATCTTAGTTGAGTTAAACTTTTAGGGGTGGCATTTCTAATATCGCCTTGATCTTCTCTGAATCAATGTTGATTCCCTGGTGTCGGATAATAAACCCAAGGAATTTCCCTAAAGCCACTCCGAATGCACACTTTTGGAGGTTCCGTTTGAGGTTAAATTGTCTAACTATTCGAAAATTACTCTCAAGTCAAAGAGATTGTCTTCTTTTTCTCTACTTTTGACCATGTGATCATCGACATATAACTTGACTTGATGATGAATGAGTTCATCGAAGATTCAAGTCATAGCTCACTAGTATGTAGCACCAACATTTTTAAGGCTGAAATGGATGAATTTATAGCAATAAATTTTGATCGGGGTTCTAAAAGTAGTGTTTCTTTCATCTTTAGTGGCCATCTTTATTTGGTTATATCCAAATGAGCCATCCATGAAAGAGAAGATTGCATGAGATGAGGCAATGTCCACCACCAGCTACGAGATTGGTAGTGAAAATTTGTCTTTTGGACATGCCTTATTTAAATCCCTAAAATTGACAAATATGTGAATTTGGCCATTCTTTTTCTTAACTAGGATGATGCTTGCTAACCAGGTAGGGTATTTTTCTTGCTGGATGAAGCCAGCATCAATCAGTTTCTTGACTTCATAAATGACTTGTTGTTCTATGTCTAATCATATGCATAGGAGCTTGCTTGATAGGGTTAGCAGTAGGCTCTATTGCTTGTTTATGGACCAGTACGTCAGGAGCCAATCCATGCATCTCTTCATAACTCCATGCAAAGTATTCTTTAAACTCAATTAATATCCTAACTAAGTCATTGGTTTTAATTTCATTCAACAAAGAACTGATATAATGTCAGGAGTGGATCTGCTTCAGTTCCTAAGTTGATTTTCTTGAGCTCATCGATGGTTGACATGATCTCTTCTTCAAACTCTAGCAGTACATCTTTGACTTCAAAATCATTTGAATCATCTAAAGTTTCTAAGCACAACTCATCATTTTGAGTAAATGTGATTTGAAAAGAACTATCATATTCCAAATGATTGGTGATGACTTGTAATCATCATCATCGGACCCACTATCGAATCCTAATCCCAATCTTGATTGAGCTTTTGCATTTGTTCTTCCATATTCCTTCAAAGTAGTCTGACTTTTGCTTTGACCAAGTATGTTAGATTAACCCTTTTTTTTGCTAAATTATGACACAAGGCAAGTACCAATCAAAAGGTAATTTTTAAATCTTGATATAAATTATCATCAAGTTTTAGATTAACTTCTTGACTTGAGCATGATGCTCCCAGATAGAACCTCTGAGTCTTCACACCTGTGGAGGACCTAGGGGCTTCCTTAGTTACTAAACCCTCAACTTTTTGAGAGGAAAGTGGGGTTACAGCTAAGGTTCCAAACTGATGCCTGACTGTTTCATATATAGACTTGGATACACTTATGCTTTGCTTTAGAGCTTGGTCTTCATAGCTATCTGGCTCAAGTATCACCTCCAAGAGAATCTACTATTGAGAAGAGCTGGCTGGTGTGCTAATCATATAAGACTCATCCTATGAACTAGATTCTTAGTCTATATGGATAACAGGTGTGCTCCTGGTAGTTGAGACATATCTTCTATTGGGTGGCCAATAAGGAGGTTTTCCACCCAGATGCCTCACGAATTGGCCTCTTCTCTGCGGTGGAGGCAGTTGTCTACCCATATGTTCGAATGGAGTAATGAACTGTGGGTGGAATCTAATATCAGTCACCACTTCCTCCTCCAAGTCTATTTCCACTCCCTTTTATTTTATTTTTTATTTTCTCCTTCCTTTTCTTTCTTTTTTTATCTTTCTTTTACTTTTTCTTTATCTTTTCCTTTCATTTTTAAACTTTGGCCAAGTTTGCAAGAATAGACTTGTTCATTTTGAGGGAGGTAGTAAGTCGCATCCTCATATATGCCGACCTCATGAATCATAAATGGCTTGAGATCTCTTTTGACATAGTAGATGATCCCACCTCTCATGAACTTCATACACTGAAGTAGAGAAAATGGAACTATGTTGTTCTCATGTATCCATGGTCTTCCAAACAAATGTTCAAAGATGTATCCGAGTCTATAATGTGAAACTTGGCTTCATTCTTCCTATCATCTATCTCCAAGGGCAACACTATGGAGCCTAAGGCCTCGACGCACTTTTTAGTGCGGTTCAATCTTCCCATTTTATACTTAGAGTCTTCCAGTCTAAGACTTCCCTAGTCATAAGAAACTTCTAACAATTAAAAAAACACTTAACAGCTTAAAGACTTAAAATGGTTAACCATAGAATTAGGTTATGCCTTAAGGATTAGGATAATTCACCAACCCTACATCCCAAATCCAATCCATGTTCACCTTCTCAAATCAAACCTCAAGTTCAATTCGAACATCAAATTCAAATCCAAATCCAAACCCAAATTCCAAAAACAAAGTATTGAAGCCCATGATCAAATCCAAACTTAAAATGCTTCCTAAGCAATATGACCTATCCCATGGACTTAGCCAAATCTTAATCCAAATAAATCCAAAATAAATTGATTTTCTCATAATCAATTTATATTTTCAATCATCTTTCTAAATATAAATCAATATACATTCAAATGATCAAAACTAAATCAAACTAAATCAAATTAAATCAAAAACCCTTCCTAAGCCATGTGACCTATCCCATGACTTAGCCAAATGTCAATCCAAATCAAGTCAAACTCAATTGATTTCACAAATCAATCATATTTTCAATCATCTTCACAAATTTAAGACTTAAAATAGTAAACACTTCAGCCTAAAGACAAATGGTTAACCATAGGATTAGGTTATGCCTTAGAATTAAGATAATCCACCTAATACAACCCAAATCCAATCCATGTTCACCTTCTCAAACTAAACCTCAAGTTCAATTCAAACATAAAATTCAAATCCAAATCCAAACCCAAATTCAAACTTATTGAAGCCCATGATCAAATCTAAACTTGAAAACCTTAAGCCATATGACTATATGGACTTAGCCAAATCTTAATCCAAATAAATCCAAAATAAATTGATTTTTCATAATCAATTTATATTTTCAATCATCTTTCTAAATATAATCAAATCTACATTCAAATGATCAAAACTAAATCAAACTAAATCAAATTAAATCAAAACCCTTCTAAGCCATATGACCTATCCCATGGACTTAGCCAAATGTTAATCCAAATCAAGTCAAACTCAATTGATTTTCTCACAAATCAATCATATTTTCAATCATCTTCACAAATTTAAATGAAATATACATTTGAATTATCAAAACTAAATCAAATCAAATCAAAATCCAAACCTAAGCCACATGACTCAACCATGGACTTGGCCAAATTCCTTCATTCCAAAACACAAATATAAAAGAAATACAATCATCAAGAAACCAAAATCAACACAAGTGTTGGTAGAAAAATTTCTATAGAGTCACCTTCAATCTATGGGTGAAAAGGCTAGAATATAAAAAATCTTTTGGGATGCCACATCCACATATGTGCTTATTGGTGATTGGGTACATCATCAATAGTGTACTATCTTGAGAGGACAATGGATTTGCTTATGTGCGAGATATTCTTCCCTACTTTACATGGAAAAGTAAGCGGGGTTTATTTTAAAGGTTAGTTAAGTTCCCTAGGACAAACCCCATAGTTAATTACATCCTAAGGGGATGGGATCCAGGAATACTCTCAATTAAGGTAAATGATTATTATCTTTTAAAAGATTTCAATAGGAAAGGATTATCAATCAATTAGTTCATTTTGAAGATCAAATGAGATAGATCAAAGAGGGAGTTATTATAGAAGCCAAAATGGAAGATAAGTAGGAGATGCCCACGAAGCTAGGAAACCTAGTGAGCAATCTCAAATTATCCTATTGTTGGGCATTATTTTTTGAAATTAATTTAATATATTTGAGTTGAATTTTTCATTATAAATTTAGGACTTATGATTTCTTAACACAAGATTAAGGAAATGCCTAAGTGTTTTTGAATTATGCTTATGGCCCACAAAGGGGTGAAGCAACCTCAGAACCTAAACATAGGGAGCTTTGGCGAGGGCCAAAAGTACAACCTAAATCTAAAGCAAAAATGGGTAATTGGTTTGCTTCCACATGAGAGGACAAACCACACAACTGGTTGGACTTACAATTGCTTGGGGGTGGCCGCCAAGTAACTCATCCTACGATTTTAAATTCATGTAAGCAAGTTATGCTTTATGAAAGATAATAGGCGTTATTAATTTAGAAAGAGACTAAGTCTTTAAATTCATTCCCTAAAGAGACTAGATCATGTAAGGACATGCTTCAAATGACCTACATCTAATGCAATTTATATTTCATTTTTTTTAAGACAATTATTTTGACTCAGGCTAATAGGATTCATATTCCTAATGCATGAGAAATAAAGTTATTGGACAAAATCAACAAGAATGGAGGAGGTGTGTTTCCACCATTGCTCTCAAAGGTCCAGCCAAGTTTCTCTAGCAAAGGTGGATGCCCTCAATCAAGAGTGAAATAAGATGCATTTGTGTGATATTATAAAAGAAATACTCATCGACTAAGGGGTTGCTAATTCTTTTATCTTGATTTTAAACCTAAGCTTTAGGCGATGTTATGAATTTTTTATTTTAGTTTTGAGTTGTTAGATTTGGTAAAAGATTTATTTTCCCTAAGAGCCTAATCCACATCCAGGCCATACATAAAGCAAGGAAGAAACTAGAAAAATATGCCACTTAATGCAAAAGCTAAACAAATCATCAATCAATTTATAAAGCTAATCACAAAAGAATAAGAGGCCAAGTGTGGTCGGGTACCACTACACAAACCCAAAAACAAATTGGGTAGCCAAGCTCTACCCTTATACAACTTGAATTTCAAATGAATTAAATTTTAATTAAGTAAAGAATTCATTATTATGGGGGTCTTCGAGCTTCATTTCTTCATTCTTCTTTTCTTCTTTCTTCTCCTTTTCTTCTTGATTCTTTGGTTCCTTATTTTGGATGGTTGGAAGGAGGATGCTCCAAAGCTTCACATGGTGCATAAGATAGGATCTTATGACCAATGTTCATCTTAATCCCCATAACAATCATTCCAAAATCCTAATTGTAAAATTTACATGAAAAGGAAAAGAATGAAAATCTAACTAACAACTGCAAAATAAAGATTAGCTAAAATAAACCACACAAATCCCAAGCTTGTATACTAGACTTATCACCCCACACATGGTTTACTTAGTCTACCTTGCGTATTGGATTATGCTTAGGGGTATAAGCACCTACAAGTAAAAGCATTTATATTTTTATTTATTACAGTGCCCCTGCAAAAAATAATGGTTAGTCTAAGATCAACTTACCATTCATTCTATGAGCATACATCCTAACATCCAATCTAAAATATATATCACAAAATAAAAGCAACCATCAAACCATGCACCACCCTAACCTAAAACTAGAAGTGGTGACTTAGGCTAATGTGTGTCTTTGAAGGTTTATGTCGATTTAGCTATGGCTTTAAGTTAGAATTTTTATGTGAATCATGTTCAAATTGGAGGAGGGTTTCATTTAAGTGATTTAATTATTTTGGGTTGAGTTTATTTCATGTTTTGATTAGGTTCAAATGAATCCTAGAATTAATTACTAATGAGAGAGGAAAGAGAAGAGAACTTCTCTTTCCTTGCCTAACCTAAGTAATTTCTAAAGTAGATTCTTGTTTTTAGTTTTGTTTAGTGAATGTTTTGATTAAATCTTTTAATTAATCATAAGTTTAGAAGAACTCTAAACAAACCCATTCAAAAAGAAAGGCATTTTAACATTAAATATAATGAACCAAATTCACAAAACATACATCACTTCATTTCTTTCCCAACATTTATAACATGCATATGAATGAGTCCTAAGAATATATATACACACAAATGAGATTATTTAACACACTTTATGATGCATGCTAAGTAATTTATTTAATGAAATTTGGAATTTTAAGATGCATGATTTTCATTAAGTAGAAAATAGTTTCTTATCCAATTTTCACATGCACACATAAAAGTTAGAAAGGCATAAGTGAGTACAAATTGTTAACTAGAGGTGTAAGGTACAAGACCTTAGAAATCCTCACTCACAAGGTTTGTCCAGACTAATATACCACTTTCCTTAAATAGAAACTTACGTACAAATGAAATGAATGGAAAAGAAAGAATTCAAAATTTTGTATTAGTTGATTTGTTTTGTGTTATGCAATTTATATGTTCAAGCATAGGTATCCTTCTTAAGTGATAGTATAAGAATGAATAGGATATGAAATTAGGTAAGTGTTAGGTTCTTTTCAAATGAACCATACATCTTACCAAATCCTATTCAAAACTATACTAAAAGAAAAGAGAAGTAAAACCTATACTAAGCAAATCCTTGTATTCTCTCACATGCAGGCATATAATTAAAATATAAGTAGCACACTTTCAGTTTTAATAATTGATTCATATATTTTTGAAAATAATTTAAATTTAATAGTGATAATAGCCACTCATATTTCTACTTTAGCCAACACATGCAAATTTTATGTAAAGTAAATATTTTTATTTTAAATTTGAATTTTGAAAAAATATGGATGCATAAAGCCACATGACACACAAATTTAACATGTTGGGGAAGAACTAAAGAAATGAAAGAATGTAAACACATTCACATCAATTAAATCCTAAAGATAATCTTTTGAAATAAGAAAGCTTAAAATAAATCAATATTTGTTTAAGATGATTTTTGTTTGGTTTTGAGTTTGATTTAATTTTGAAAATGTGAGTTGAGTTTGTTGTTTTGAACCCATTCCCACATGTGTTTGATATTTTTGTTTAATTTTTAGATGATTAGATTTCATTTTCTATTTTAATTAGGTTAAGGTATGAGTTAAGCAAGTTAATTAACCCTTACCTACACCACCTTAGCATAGTTAACCAAGTAATTATGAGCTAATGAGATGACATAAAACCTCATAATGAATTTAAATTTACAATGCACCTAGGAAGAAAGGGCCTAATGAAATTTGGCTCATGATTAATGTTTAATTAAGCTAAGGGGTTTAACTTAGTAATTTCAAAACACACACAAATGTGAGTTGGGTTTTGATTTCTTAATTGAACTTAGGCTCTTGAACACCTAAGCATATACCCAAAGTAGATTAATTAAGTTGAAGTTTTTAGAATTTTTAGAAATTAATTAATTAGAGAATTAATTAATTGAGAAAGGATTAAGGAAAGAAAAGGGCATTTTGGGAATAACTTAGGGGAAATACCCCAAAATTATTCCCTAATCCTCTTATTCACTAGATCTAACCTTAATCAACCCCAATGAGGGATTAAAACACTAATCAAACCTTAATTATCCTTAATTACATTAAGGTGTAATTAGGAAATACATTTGCAATTCCATAATTAGTCATATAATAAATCACAAGAAAATTAGGGGAGGCAGAAATCATCCACCAAAATATACCCAAGAAGTATGGGATTAATCAGAGGATTAATTAAGAGGTAATTAGCAAAATAAGATTTCCCTTAAAACCTACAATTAGAGGAAAGCACAATTTAAAATCCATTGAAATCATTTTAAAATATTCTAGGTTGAATTATATTTCCATAGAAATTTACCACATATTTTCTTGAATTTTATTAAGGGAGATATGAATTTTTGAAGCTTAGGGGATTAATTAAAATTAATTAAATCCCCTTAGCATATCATGCGCGAGGTGGTCATTACTTTACGCATAGCATGAGACATCCACTTAAACATCACATCAAGGTGATGGCGGATGCGGTTTGATCCTTTCCATTAAATCGTTATTTCGTGGTTTTAAAAGGGATAAATAATTTATAAAATGTGCATTTAATCTCAATCCATGCACAAATGGATGGCTAGGATTCTCCTTGATCAATGGAGACCATCCACGATCTAAGGAAAGATCCAAGCTCGATTGAGCTTGGATTGGAATGAGACTTTACTAACACCATCTTAAGCTAATGACAAGCCTATCAAATGGTGGAATTCACATGCCATGATAATTTCTATCACAAAGGACCAACATCTCCTAAGCCTAGTTGTCGAAAAATTCCATAGCTCACCAGAGGTGATCACCAAACTCGAGCTCGAGGTAGCTTCATCTGGAGGAGAAGCCATGTTGAACATTTCAAGCCTTGGGGTTGAGTAGATCTCTCACCAAGACCTCTTCTCCTTTCTTGTGGCTTTGATCCAATTCAACCTCTCCTTGCTTTGGGAACTTGAATGAGAGCTTGGGTGTACTCGACTTGATCCCCTGAGGGAGTGTGCAAAAGAAATGAAGTAATGTATGTAGAAGAAGTTGGGAGTTGAGCTCCCCTAATTTCAAAGGAAGAAAATTGAGAAATGGATATCTCAAATCCCTCTTATAAAGCTCAGGAATGCTTTCTGATGGCTCCTAACACTCAGTAGGGTTCAATCGATAATGAGGGTGTTGAATTGAAATGGAATTAGGGGGAGTATATCTCGCCCTATGGCAATCACACAACTGAAGCATGGCTTGCCATTTTTATCCAATTGACCATATGGAAAGGTTTGTTTGAGCTACTTGAAGTTGGCACATGGTCGGTTAGAGCTTAGGAGTGGATTAGTAACCTCCCATGTAGTTCAAATCAAGTGGAGGGAGGTTTTTGAATTAATTAATTTATGCTAGGGGTCAATTTTGGCCTTGGGTCCATTTGGGCTAATCCAAACCCATTGGGTTGGGTTCATCACTCTTCGTTGTGTCCACTTGACCTATTAAGAAGGTATAAAGTTGATATGAAGAGGGCTTGACCAAATTACCCATAGAATAGACCAAAATTTGTTATATGGCCTAGGGGTAGAATGGTCATTTTACTGAATTTCGAATTTGGATGTGTTATGTGTGTGGAGAAAATAGTTTTGGTCAAGTTTCAGTAGATTTGGAGTTCATTGATAAGGTTTGGCTAGTGTTGACTCATTTAGGTCAAAATGGGTCAACTTGGGTCAAGTTGACCAATTGGTCAAATTGGGTCAAAAGGGTTGGGTCAAGTTCATATGACCATTTGAAATGTTTTGGTGGCTTTAGTTTGATTAAATTTGGTTTAGTTTTGAATTTGGCTCATATGACTTCATTTAGGTCAAATGGGTCAAGTTGACCAATTTCACCTATTTGACCTATTTGAGCTAGGTCAAGGGTAGGTTTAGGTTTGGTTAGTCATATGGAGTGGATTTGTATCTTTCTTTCCAATCAATTTTGGTTATGTTTGAATTTGGCTCAACATGACCCCTTTAGGGCAAGGTGGGTTCAAGGTCAATTAGGCTAGGTTAGCTCTAGTTAGTCAATTGAGGCTTTGGTCAAGTTCAACAACTGATTTGGAATGAACTTGACCCATTAGTTTAGTCAATTTGGCTTAGATCAAGTTTTGACACATTTTGACTTTTTAGGTCAAGTTGGGTCAACTTGGGTCAAATGGCTAATTAGGCTAGGTTAGACTCAAATGTTGACTTGGTCAAGTTCAAACATAGTTCATGAATGAACTTAGGTCAATGGTTTCAATCAATTTGTCCTATGATGGATTTTGGCTATGTTAGGTTTCATTTTGGGCTAAGTGTTGACTTGGTCAACCCTTAAGTTTGACTTGGTTTGACCCATTTTGATTGATTGATCATCCCATTATGGTTGTTGATCATGATGAGAGGCATATGTTAGTTTGATTCAATCCAATTTGGTTAGGATTAGAATTTGGCTCATAAGGGTACTTTTACTTTGGGTCAAGTGGCCTAAGTAGGTCAAATGGCTTGGTCAAAGCTTGATTTGAGTTTGATCATGATTTTGGCTAAGTCCATGAAGGAAGACTTAAAGAACTTAGGAAATTTTTGGAGTTTGAAGCTTGAATTTTTGAATTTGGTTTGATTAATTTTTATTTATGTTTATATGTGAATATAAATGAGAATATAAATGAATTATGAGAAAATCTCATGAGTTTGATTTGGTTTAATCATGATGTTGGCTAACTCCATGAAGGAAGACTTAAAGGACTTAGGAAAATTTTAAGTTTGGAATTTAATTTGAGAATTTGATTTGATTTATTTGTATTTATATTTCATTTATATATGTTCATATAAATAAGAATATAAATTTATTATGAGAAATCCCATGAATTTGAATTGATTTGATCATGATTTAGGATGAGTCCTTAAGAAGGAAATTTTGGGCTTAATAATTAGTCATGGATTTCAGTCAGATGGAGTTGATTTGAGTTTGGAGAAAATCAAATAATACTGATTTGGTGTTTGACTTGATGGAAAGAAGGTGAGGAATGGTTCAAGCTAAGGGTAGGCAAACTTTTCTAAACACCCCTAAGGCCTGACCTATTCCTATGCCTAACCTTCTAAGTCTCTAGGGCAAGGTTGAGTGTCAACCTAATCACTAGATGTGTCTTAAGACTAAAGAACTCTTAAACTCTAAGAGGACTCATATGTCTAAGATGGAGGAGTTGAGATCTCATTCTAAAAATGAGGTCAACAAAGGGCTCCCAATAGGTGTGGTGTGACTGACAAGGAACACCACACGTATTGGTGTTGACCAAAATGATCAGCAACACCAAAAGATCACAAGCACTAACAGAAACAATCTATCCCTAACCCAAGGTGTAGGCAAAATCTAGAGCTTAGTACAATGTGGTTGTACTTATGTCGAAGACATTAGAGAGAGGGAAGAATCCATTAAGGGATAGAGTGTGAACCTTCCACTAGGGAAGCTGGTTCAAGTCATCCACAAGTGGATGAGAGGTTTGATTTGATTTAGGTTTCACTGAGGAGAAATCTCCACTGGAGAAGAGAGTTGAATTTGTTTGGATTTTTAGATTTAGATTTTGAGATGAACCCTGTTGGTTTGTGATGGATCACACTGAGTAGAAGCCATGGAGGCCAAGACCTAACTCAGATTTACCAATCCAAAGGGGTAGTCTACTAAACACATAGTAGGACTAGCCAACCAAAGGGATGCCTTTTGGTATATAACAACTATACTGAGAAGAAAGCGTAGTAGACTAACATCCTCCAAAGAATGACCGTTCGGATAATCTATTGACAAAATAATAGATTGAACTCTAGAGAGTGAATGCCACTAGGGGACTTAGATCAACTCAAAGATAGTCAACATTAATTTCATTTTTTAGATTTGTTTATTTTGATTATGATGGATCCTATTAGTTTGCTATGGAATGCACTAAGTATGGGCCATGGAGACCTAGACCTAACTCAGATTTACCAATCCAAAGTTCTACCAACCACAAGGTAGGACTATCCAACCAAAGGGCCTTTGTATGGATTAATATTAAGAAGAAAGCATAGACTCATATCTTTAGAAATGAGGAACCCGGGTGATCAATTGCTTTGGGAAATAATCAACCGACATAAGGTATTGAGTGAATGTCGCTAAGGGACTTAAATCAGCTCAAGGATAGTCAAAGATTAATTTTCATTTTTTTAGATTTATTTATTTGATGGATTTCATCAGTTTGTGATGGATCAAATTGAGGAGGAGCTTATAGATGCCTAGACCTATCTCAGATTTACTGAACCAAAGGGAGTAGCTTTCTGATCAATGGGAGAAATATCCGACCAAAGGAGTGCCTTTCAGTTTGCAATGAACAATTCAAAGGAAGAAAGCTCGAGGACTCACATCTTCCACTAGAAAAGACCACTGGGGTGATCAATTGCTTTGGAAAAAAAATCAAACCTGACCAATGGCTGCCCGACGGTTTGCGACAATCATGCTAAAAAAAATGTGTCATAGTCTTACATCTTTCAAAGTGGGATGGCTGCTAGGGTAACCTACTTATGGAAAAATAGATTGAACCTAACCTAAGGGTGACTACAGAGTGAGTGACTCGGGGACTTATCTCAACTCAGGTAGTCAGGCAATTCCTATAGGATTATTATGACACTATCCTAAGATAGGGGCGCTTGAGAAAAGAGTCCCTTTGGGGGCTTGAATTCCTAATCCACAAGCAAATTAATTTTTGTTTTTTTAGTTTGGTTGAATTTCTTTTATCGTGGACCCTGTTAGTTTGCGAGGGATCAAATTGAGAATGAGCTTACATCACCTATCTCAGATTTAATAAACCAAGGTAGAATCTGTGCATCCGCTGAGCAAATTGTCCAATCGAGGGGTGATTACTAGGAAAGGCGTCTGATCTTCGTAGTGTCTAAATGGGGTCACAAATGATGTGATCCAAATAGAGTGCCCGTAGGGGATGGGGCCACTAAAGGCTTAAATCCAACACCCAGGAGAAGATGACATGTCTAGTCATATATCCACAAGATATTCGGTGTCCAACTCAAGGAGAAAATATGAGGACTCATATTTCCAAGAGTGGTGTAACCAGGGTGAGTCACTTGTCGATAGTGAACATGAACCAACCTAAGGTGCCCATCAATTTGCAACAATCAGCCTAGGAAGAAAACTCGGGGCTCACATCCTCTTATAACACAACTGATTGTTAGGATAATCTGTCATCAGCTTGACAGGTGCTATCTAACCTAGGGTTACTGCTGAGTGAATGTCACTATGAGACTTGCATCAACTCAAACATAATCAAGAGGAAAGGATCCTCTGGGGGACTTATCCTAAACCTCAAAATACTCAACCTAGTTAGAGCATGATGGTGAGAAGAAGAAAGCATTGGGACTCACATCTTCTTAAAAAAAGTCAACATGAGAGGTAGGTTGTGGTGAAGAATTCCATTCTAATAAGGATCTCATTGGTTTGCAATGATAAAGTTAGAAGAAAACTCACATATTCTAACAAATGATCATTGGGGTGACATACTAGAGGTAGCATGTGACTCGACCTAGCTAATGAGTGAGTGCCATAGGGGACTTGCTCCCACATCAAAATAGCTCGAGATAAAAGATTTGTGTTTGTTATTGTGCATGTGTTAAAGAAATAGGTCACCTTTGGGGGACTTTAACACCTACCCTAAACATGGTATGATAGATTTGCAAGACAAGAATAACAATGCTTCAAAAAGAGAAGATTTGATGGATGCAATCGATTTTTTCTTTTATAATGATTATTTTCAAAATGATTTTTTTCATAGGTAATATTTCTTTATATAGAATCAATTAATTGAAAGCATCGGGTGTTCCCCTTTACAATCAATAAGTTGATAAGATCCTCATTGGTGAGCCATATCTATGACATAGGGGCATTCCCAAATTGGTTCAAACTAGCCTCCCATATTTTGGTGGGCAATAATTAGTCTCCTTAGGACTAACAAAAGTTCTCCTACCCAGAAAGACCTAGGGTGGACCAGCTTTTTGTGAGCTTGAATAATTTTGGCATTGTACAACTAGAGGTTCTTGCACGCCTGTTGGTGACTTTCCTTTAAACCTTCGAGCTCTTCTAACTGTAACATTGCATTCTGCTCTATAATGATCTTGTTACCCAATGCTATTCTTTATGACAGGAGCTGGACTTCTAAAGGTAGAATGACTTTGAACCCATACACTAAGGAAAATGGGGTAGACTGAGTTCGAGTCGGGTATGTGGTGCGGTAGGCCGACAAAGCTTAAACTAATTGCTCATTCCACTATCATTTGTTGTCATCAAGAGTCTTCTTCAATATCTAGATGAGAGTTTTATTGAATGCTTCTGCTAAACTATTTTCTCTAGAGTAGTAGATGGTGGATTATCTCCAATCTATACCATATCTTTTGGTGAAGCTATTGATCTTCATGCTTTTCAATGTAGTACCATTATCGAATATAATTTGTCGAGGCACCCTGAACCTATATATGATATGGTTCCTAAAACACTAAAGTACATGTTGACCTGTGACCACTCTAAGTGGTATGGCTTACGCCCACTTGGAAAAGTTGGTGGTAACTAAGATGAATCGATGCCCCTTGGAAGGAGGATCGATCAGACCTAGGTACCCCAACACTCAAATGGCCATGAAATCAATGTAGGTTGTAGAATGTTGGGTGGTTGGTGGAGGACCACACTGTACCGACGGATGGCATCTCCTACCTACATCCATCCAATCTGTGATCTTCAAAGGCAAGTAGTATCCAAGTAGTATCCAAGTTTCTTTATCTGTGAAGGTGATCACATGAGCTTCTTTTGAATAATGTGATTATTCACCTATAGCGGTCAGTTGAGTTATGTATATTTTAGGATCAAGGAGAGCCTTGATTAGTGATTCCATCATCTCTTTGGATAAGATAGGGGCATCGTATATGCTTATCTTATATGGCCACTTTCTTATATGAGAAAGGACATTGTAGTCCACTTTAAGCTAGTCATCCACAAGCATATCCATGGGTGGAGCTTCAAGGGCTTCTCGATCTTCTATCCAATGACTTGTTTCCCTCTATCTTGAGGTGCTGCCCTAGTACTTAGAACCTTGCCACTACAAAGGTTGACTTCGGTGATCTCTTGTGGTAGGGTATTGCAAGGTTCAATTTGCACATCAGGCTCACCAATAGCTTCTCCTATGGGACCTTTAGAATCGGATGATTCCAAGTCTATCTCAAGAGGTGAACCCATAGTATTTAGAGTAGGAAGTCCAACTCTGAATTAGAAAGAGAAAGATCAAAATTGTCATAGTTATTTTGACTTCAAGAGTTATCATTAAGAATAGATGAAGATAACCCATCATAAGTGACATAGATGTAATTCAAACTAGCTTTATTCTTCAATTTCTTCGAATTGTTTGGAGGTACAAAGTAGAAATCAAGTAAAGTGAGTGGGGTAAGGGATTTGATGCCCTTATCCACCGATACAAAAGTTCTACTAGTGAAAGAAGTAGAGCTAGCTGAAGATGAAGAAGTCACCGGTATGGAAGTTGCAACTCTAGGCTGGAGGCTGGACATGGTCGGTGGCTGCACTAATGGGCTATCCCAAGCCGGCACATGCTACAGCTGCTGCTGAGCTCCCCCTTTCTTATAGTTAGCACTGGAAACTTACAAACCTTCACTAATGTTGGAGGTTTGGATTGACTCAAGCATCTACAAGGAAAGCTTCTTGATCTTCTAGATGATCTTCTTAGAGGTTTTGGATAGGGAAATATCCCAACCTTCTTTAGTTTTGGTAGATCACATGTATCCCTAAGGATTACCCTAATGGAACTGGATGGTTGTAACACAAGATATTCTTTTGGGATAACTACAACACAGGTCTTGAAACTGTGTTCAAGCCAATACTTGAATGTGAGGCAATCCTCCAAAACATGGCCTAGCATACGGTGGTGGGGGCAAAAGTTTGGATCATGACTTTTGCCTACTTCCTCTAATCTCCTAGGCTCAGGTAGCTAAAAATCAGGATTCTTTAAGAGATTCTTAAAGATCCTCCGGATTACCTCCCTCTTAAAAGAATAAGGTTTTTTTAACTTATCTAAAGTGTAGGTGGACCATAGTGGTGGCGGTATGCATGTCACTTCTCGGTGGTATGGGGCGGAGGTGGTTGTGCTGGCAGTGGAGGCTACTACGGAGGTCGGTAGGGTTTCCTTGATGGTGGCAAAGGAGGTGGATGCTGCTAAGGTTGTGGTCTCTCATTGATCTCTAGCTGGCTGCTTCCCCTTATCTACCACTGCTATTGCTCCTAGTTTCTTCTCATAGATCTTTCCTGGCTTTGCTTTAGGCAACTAATCTTGAAAAGACAACTGTTTGGCCTCTCTTTGTAAAGTAGCCACCTTGTTGATTAGCTTCTCAAATGTCTTGATAGTGAAGCTCTTATGCATGAAGGCGAACGGGCCATGAATATTCTTCAAAAGAATCTTAATGGCATGCTGTTCAGTTAACTGTGGTTCACACTTCATACTTTACTTATGACAACTGAGAATATAATCAACAAGGGACTCACCGGGGTGTTGTTGAGCTCCAGCAAATCTCTTGATAAAGAGTTGCTCTAATTCAGCAAATGTCTTTACTGAATCGTTGGGTAGTTTAACATACCAATCAAAAGCAATACCTACTAGGCTACTAATGAAGAGGAGAAAAAGTAAAGCATCGCTACCACCTGTGTTGCAACAACTGGCCCTGAAGTGTGCTATGTGCTGCTTTGGGTTTCCACTATCATCAAAGCTTTTGAAAGAAGGTGGTATGAAACCTTGGGATATTGGATATCATCAAATTCCTCTAGGTAGGGTCTACCCTTTGGAACCAATGATCCACCCCGGGCTTGAGCCAATGCTTCCTTCACTTGCTGCTCAACCATGGATTTTATGTTTTTTTCTTGTATGGAGGTACTTTCCACTACCTTCCTATACATGCTAGTGGTACCTTGCTCAATGAGAGGTAAAGTATTGACTGGGTCCAAGACATGCTCTAATTCAGTGATGTCGTATAGTAAGGCCGGGGCTTATTTGAGCACTAAAACTATTGCTAATAAGTTCTAAGTATGCAGGTACCATCTATCTAATTTCTCATCTTTCTACCTCAACTGATGTTGAAGGTGCCAGGCTAATGTTGCGATGTCTTCCTGATCAACCTCATCACTTTTCATGGCTTATTTCTCCCTGAGAAGAGATCCTCCAGTATCAACCATGCAGACTCCATCTGAGTCTCCCAATAAGTCATCTTCATTAGGATGGAAGCTAACTTCCTCTTCATCTGACCAATCATACCCCAAAATTTTCTTCTTTTCCATGAAATAATGTGCCACTATCTCATCTAATGAATGATCAATCTGAGCATATACAAATAATCTAGGCTGACCAGTGTGATCACTATCATGCACTGAGAGACACCAAACCTCGCCTACCACTAGAGAGTCAATCCTATGTGGACTGTACTCACTAGATGAGAGACACTCACGCCCTCTATGAGAGGGGTGACAACCCTAGGAGTTTTAATTATCCTTGGTCTAGCTAGACTATCATTTATCATATCTGAAATAATTATTATCATCTCAACATCCTACTATACTAGCGGAGTTGGTGAAGGGATGACCACGATGCTTTAGGGTCGCCACTCCTTCCGCACCATATAGGATAGAAGGTTAGCGAGAGCTCGTCCTTGCCATAATAGGCGGTGTAGAGGGGTTGGGATTCCTTGGCCATAGCCGGATCACCAACGGGGTGTGCTTCTCCTGGACATGACCTTCATGGCCTTTGATGGAACTAGAGATGTTGTGACCTGGACTGGTGATGGCAAACGAGGTGTAGAGCGGTGGGGTGGAGACACTCCCGACTCTCTATGCACAAGAACTGCCCTTTTGTGGTGACTAGTCCCAGTAAGTAGGATGTTGTCGGTATGGTCGATGTAGGTAGCGCGCCAAGCTGGAAAATTAATAAGTGCTGAAGCTACTAATTAGCGGTTGTACCTCCACATCTCCCTATTGGTAATATATGCTATATGGGCCTCTTTAGCCCTCTCTTGATAGATATGCTTCCCCATACTATGAGGGATAATGGATATGAGATCAAACTAAGCTCCAAACTTTGAATGTCCGTATGCTCCACCTACCTGGTGCAAGACAGACCGAAGGCCGACATACCACCTCCTTCTCCTAGTAACTGCTAGTTGATGCTGCACCACTGGTGGAGGTGATGAGTGAATCCTCCAAACATTCTCCTTGTCTGACCTAGAGAGAGGATGGAACTGGTTTGCTATAACCAATGGTGAAGTAAGAATAGGGAACTCTCAACAGTTGAATGGGCGGCTGCCCCTATCTCCCTGGAAATCTTAGTGTGGTACTGCTTCATCATTCAGTTCATATTTTTATGTTGTGTCCTAGTAGGATGGGAGAAGTGAGAACTAGACCCATACTCAAAGGTAGGGGAGGAAATCATTGAGATCAGGGGAGCCTTACCCTTAGAAGGTACATATGAGAGGGTGCTAGCCCTCACTAGGGCAGCATGAGAAACCATGGGGCATATAGAAATTAGGGTTGGCACTGCTGGTACTATCACAACTAAATCCTGTGGGACTGCCACTGCTTTCTTCTTTAGAGAGCATATGTCAAAATCGAGGTAAATCAATCCGATGATCGCTTACGCTTGGTCACCTCACTTGTCTTGAGAGTTCCCTCACATATAATCCTCACTCCCTCAATCCCCACCAAAATGGATAAGGTGTGTATGATCCAATCAATTGGCTTGGAAAGCCAAATCCATGCCATGAGAAAGTGAAATGAACTTATGTGGTATTCCATTTCAATTGCTGAATTTTTGTAGTGAAATTGAACCCACACCCAACAATGGAAGTGTTAAGTGGGGTTAAAATAGATTTTTGAATTTGATTGAAAGAGGAATTTTGAATATGAATCCAACATCAACAATTTTGGGTATGTTGAAAGATGGATTCAAATATTTTGAGAAGGATGCTTCCATAGGTTCATGTTTGTTTGATTTTACATTTTTGATTTGAGGACCCTTTCCTTTAAATAATTTAGGTATGTTAAAGTAAGGGTTAATTGATTTTGTTTTTGTTTGATGATTTTTGAATTTTACTTACTTAGCAAATTTGGGTATGCTAAGTAAAGTGCTTTGAGAGTGGTTATTTCTTTTTGTGAATTATTGTTTTGATTTTTAGAAATTTGGAATTCCCACTTAGCAAATTTAGGTATGCTAAGTGAAGAACCCAAGTGTGTTTTGTTTGAATTTTTTTGTTTTGAAAATAGGATTCTTAGCAAATTTAGGTGTGCTAACAAAATCTTAAGTGTTTCATTTGTTTTTGCATGTTTGGATTTTGAAAGAGTAGGATCCTTAGCAAATTTAGGTATGTTAAGGAAATCCTAAGTGTTTCATTTATGTTTTTGATTTTTTTGAGAGTAGAGACTTTACTTTAACAAATATGGTATGCTAAAGATGAAGTTTCACTTAATTCTATGAAATGGAAATTTCACTAAGAAAATTTGAGTATGCTAAATGAAATTCCAAATGATGTGTCCAAAATTTTTGTTGTGTTTTGGTTTTGAAAATGGAAACTTCTACTTAGCAAATTTGGTATGCTAAGGAATAAAGATCCAAATATGCTTGAAAATTTTTTGTTTTGATTTTGGAGACTTCACTTAGAAAATTTGGGTATGCTAAATGAAGTTCCAAAGATGTTTTAAAATTTTTAATTTTGGGATTTGGAGACTTCACTTAGCAAATTTGAGTATGCTAAATGAAGTTCCAAATGTGTTTGAAAATTTTGGTTTTGAATTTGGAGACTTCACTTAGCAAATTTGGAATGCTAAATGAAGTTCCAAAATGTGTTTGAAAATTTTTGATTTTTGAATTTTGAAACTTCACTTAGCAAATTTGAGTGTCTAAATGAAGCTACAAAAGATGTGTTTAAAATTTTTATTTCGGATTTGGAGACTTCACTTAGAAAATTTGAGTATGTTAAATGAAGTTCCAAATAAGTTTAAAAATTTTTGATTTTGGATTTGGACACTTCACTTAGGAAATTTGAGTATGCTAAATGAAGTTCTAAATGTGTTTGAAATATTTTTTTTTATTTTGGTATTTGGAGACTTCACTTAGAAATTTTGACTATGCTAAATGAAGTTCCACATATGTTTGAAATCTTTTGATTTTGGATTTGGAGACTTCACTTAGCAAATTTGAATATACTAAATGAAGTTCCAAATGTGTTTGAAAATTTTTGTGATTTTGATTTGGAAACTTCACTATGAGTATGCTAAATGAAGTTCCAAATGTGTTTGAAAATTTTGTTTGAATTTGGAGACTTCAGCAAATTTGAGTATGCTAAATGAAGTTCCAAAATATTTGTGATTTTGGATTTGGAAACTTCACTTAATAAATATGATTATGCTAACTGAGGTTCCAAATGTGTTTGAAAATTTTGGTTTTGGATTTGGAGATTTCACTTAGCAAATTTGGGTATGCTAAATGAGGTTCCAAATTGTGTTTGAAAATTTTGAGTTTTGAATTTGGAGACTTCACATAGCAAATTTGAGTATGCTAAATGAAGTTCCAAAAATGTGTATGACAAATTTGGATTTGGGATTTGGAGACTTCACTTAGCAAATTTGAGTATGCTAAATGAAGTTCCAAATGTGTATGAAAATTTTGTTTTTGATTTTGGACTTGGAAACTTCACTTAACAAATTTGAGTATGCTAAATGAAGTTCCAAATGTGTTTGAAAATTTTAAAATATGATTATTGATTTTTGATTTTGGATTTGGAAACTTCACTTAACAAATTTGACTATGCTAAATGAGGTTCCAAATATGTTTGAAAAACTTTGGATTTTGGATTTGGAGGTTTCACTTAGAAAATTTGAGTATGGTAAATGAAGTTCCAAAAATGTGTTTGGAATTTTTTGAAATTATGATTGTTAAGTTTTACTTTTGAAAAGAGACTTCCATTCAACAAATTTGGGTATGTAGGAATGGATGTCAATCTTATTTTTGAAAATGTGCAAATTTCATTTTGTGTATGATTATTTCTTTTTGAAAGAAGGAATTCCAACTTAATCATATGTTCGATATGTTTAAGTGGTGTTTTCGAATGATATTATTTTTTATTTATGAAATGAAATCTTCATTTAATAAATTTAGGTATATTAAATGAAGATGTTCATATGTTCTTTTGAAAAGTTTAGTTTTATTTGGAAATGAAACTTTCACTCAATAGGTGTGAGTGCATTGGATGAAAAAAATCATGTGTGCTTTTTTAAAAATTTATTTTTGATTATGATTTTGGAAAGATGATTGTTCATTTTATTTTGAGAAATGAAATCTTGATCAAACTAAATTGAAAGAAGATGTTCATTTGTTTTTTTGAAAATATTTTAATTTTTATTTGACGATGAAACTTCCATTCAATAGGTGTGAGTGTATTGAATGGAAAAAAAATCATGTGTGCTTTTTGAAAACTTTAATTTTGATTTTGATTTTTTGAAAGATTATTGTTCATTTTATTTTGAAAATGAAATCTTCATCAAAATGAATTGAAAGAAGATGTTCGTTTATGCTTTTGGAAAAGATTTTAATTTTTATTTGAAGATGAAACTCCCAGTCAATAAGTGTGAGTGTATTGAATGGAAAGGTTCATGTGTGCTTTTTGAAAACTTTATGATTGTGGTTTTCGAAAAGATGATTGTTCTTTTTATTTTGAAAATGAAATCTTCAACAAAATGAATTGAAAGAAGATGTTCATTTATGCTTTTGGAAAAGATTGTTAGTTTTATTTTTTAAATTTCCTACATGTAATAATTATGAGAATTGTTAAATGAGGGTGATAAAATTTTTATGAAAAATATATATATTTTTTTGCATTTTTGAAAGTGTTTTTTTTAGAAGCAAAGTTCTTATGGATAATTTATTTTTTCTTTATTATTTTAGAATGAACCTTTCCTTATCATAAAAATGGTAAAGAGTAAGTCTTTAAATGCTTTCTTTTTATTTGGATCTTTTTTACTTTTACCCATTGGAGAGCCCAACAGGGGGCTTAAGACCAACATAGAGTGAGGTCCTAAAACTTAAAGATGTTGGCTAACTCAACTAAAGAATGAAATAAGATAAGTGCCAATGGAAAGAAAGATAGTCTCAGATTCATGCCAAAGTACAAACCCACTATCGATACTTAAAGACAACAATCATTCACCAAAGATGGAGAGAGGAACTATCCCCAATGGAGTCACCAAAAAAATATGTTGGTAGAAAAATTTCTATAGAATCTCCTTCAATCTGTGGGTGAAAAGCTAAGAATATAAAATTCAACTTTTTGGGA